>BLSH010434633.1:443409-473342 GCA_018402905.1 Glandirana rugosa
CGTTTTGTCGAGCTCGAGTCACTCCAACCTACCTCTCACAAACACTTGTCGTCAAAAGTCAAGAAAAGTGTTTAAGAGCTAACCTAAGTCCAGACCTTCACAAACACTCTCCATCCAACCTCACTGAGCTCGAGCTGTTTTGCAAGGAGGAATGGGCAAAAATTTCAGTCTCTCGATGTGCAAAACTGATAGAGACATACCCCAAGCCACTTGCAGCTGTAATCGCAGCAAAAGGTGGCGCTACAAAGTATTAACTTAAGGGGGCTGAATAATTTTGCACGCCCAATTTTTCCGTTTTTTGTTAAAAAAAGTTTGAAATATCCAATAAATTTCATTCCACTTCATGATTGTGTCCCACTTGTTGTTGATTCTTCACAAAAAAATTACAGTTTAATATCTTTATGTTTGAAGCCTGAAATGTGGCAAAAAGGTCGCAAAGTTCAAGGGGGCCGAATACTTTCGCAAGGCACTGTAACTGAAGAGGATCAGATGGCTGGAAATATGTATGCAGGAAATGGAGGATCAAAGTTCCTTGTGGCTCTTTTCAAAGCCGGAAAAGCAGGGTGATACTTCCTCATCAGTGTATGGCAGGAAGAAGAGCCTGGAATGCAAGCGCTTGACACTCGCAGATGACAGCATCGGTTAGACTCCATCCACATCTGAGTGTAGGGATTTACTGGCTTTTTTATGGCATTTATTAAAAGCATGTTTGCAGCTTTTTTACAAGTGTATTGAAAGAGTTTCAGAAGTGTATTACAGGCATTTTACAGCCTCAGGAGCTTGTGTTTAGTCAATAGAAAGCACTAGGGGGAGGAGAGCGAGAGGAAATTAGGGGTAGGGAGCTGCTGTTTGAGCAGAAAACAAGCTACAAAATGCTTGTAAAACACTCAAGTCAGGCATTTCTATTGAAGTTTAGGGGGCCAAAAATGCTTGTAATCTGTCAAAAAGAAGCTCATGTACTTTTCTGAGCGACAGGCGGTTTTCTTCAGGCGACAGAACGCTCATATGTGAACAAGGGCCATTGAAATAAATGGGATTTGACTTGTTGAGCATTTTAGAGCTACAAGCTTAAAGCAGAATATCGCTCAGGTGAGAACGGGCCTTAGTATGACAGAGTTAGTGAATTGTACCCACTTAGGGTAGCTCCTGATGTTAAGCACGACTACTCCACTCTTTAGAGACAGGGCAAGCTCTGAGGCAATGCCAGAGGCCCTGCACCTAGAAAGCACATGAAGACCGCATTCAAAACCTGCAACATCCAGTTCAGCAGGGTCCAAACATGGCACTCCAAAAGCCAGGCTGGAGATTACTGCACTGCATAGTTGCAATCAGAGAAATCAGCTCTAGCAGCAGTGTAGGGAAGACATTTGATTAATGAAAAATTTAAAGAATTTCAGTATATGAAAAAATATAGCAAAAATATATGTTAGTCTTTTATACAGCAGGGTGAAGAAAACAGGATTTTTGGCTTACGTAAAATCCTTTTCTCTGAGTTCATTGACAGACTCCGTGCTTCCATAGACATCACCATTGGGTTATACCACTTCCTACAGGAGTAGGACAGTAGGCAGACAAAAGACTTGGCTACACACCCCCTCTCTGCTATAGGACTTCAGTTTAGTAACAAGCAGTGCCAGAAGTATTAAAAACTCCTTAGAGGGGTGGGTGCTGTGTCTGTCAATGAACTCAGAGAAAAGGATTTTACGGTAATTCAAAAATCCCGTTTTCTCTTACGTTCATTGACAGACGCAGCGCTTCCTTAGACATCACCATTGGGACGTCCTAAAGCAGTGTCAAAAACATGAGGGGAGGGACAGCCATCCATTTACTAGGCTGCAAAGCCAACCAAAACAGTGGGAGCCAACCTGATAAGAAAAAAACCCCTTGGGAGCGTCTCTTAAACAGCAGCCTGCCAAACCTTGCAGTCAGCACATCCATTTTGTAAAGTTTTGTGAAAGTGTGTACTGATGACCAGGTGGCTGCCTTGCAAACCTGCGTCACCGACGCCTGATGACGGAGATCCTAGGAGGCACTCAGCGCCCGGGTAGTGTGCCTTGATCGGGAAGGGTGGAACCCTGCCCCTTATGGAATAGGCCTAAGTCACTGTCTGATCCATCTTGAAATGGTCGCAGAGGAAGCGGGCAGCTCTTTTCTCGGCCCGTCCGTAAACACAAACAATGAGTCTGACTTCCAAAAGGACTCAGTAACAGTTAAATACACCCTGATCACCCAAACCACAT
Organism: Glandirana rugosa; assembly: GCA_018402905.1. Lineage (NCBI taxonomy): Eukaryota > Metazoa > Chordata > Amphibia > Anura > Ranidae > Glandirana > Glandirana rugosa. The sequence continues at coordinate 445,650 of BLSH010434633.1, forward strand.
CCTTCGGATGTTGCGGTCTGGGGCACAGGGAGGGCAACACAATGTCCTCATTCAGATGGAAATCAGATACCACCTTGGGAAGGAAGGACAAGGGCGAAGAACCACCTTATGCTTGTGAATTACCAGGTAGGGAGTACGGCAGGATAAATCCGCCAATTCCGACACCCTGCGAGCAGAAGTAATAGCCACTAAAAAGGCTACCTTCTAGGATAGGGTGAGTAGGGGAATCTCCCGAATATTTTTAAAGGTAGGCTTCGGCAAAACCGAGCACCAAATTCAAATTCCACGGTGGTAAAAGGGGACCGCACCGGTGGAACCATATGGCGTACCCCCCGAATAAAAAAGGTACGCACCAGGGAGTGTGAAGCCAGGGCCGTTGGAAGAAAACTGCCAGGGCTTACACTTGTCCCTTGATCGTACTCCAGGCTAATTTCTGGTCAACCCCTCGTCTCCGAGAAGGAACGGGGGTGAACATTCACCGACTCACACCAGGAAAGATAGGCTTTCCATGTTCGGTGATAGATCTTTCTAGAAGTCCATTTTCTAGCCTATAGCAGAGTCTGAATCACCGATGCAGGTAAACCCCTGTCCTTCAGCACCTGGCTTTCAACAGCCAGGCCGTCAAAGCCAGTGACGGTAAAGCAGGATGGAAGATTGGCCTTTGTGATAACAGATCCTCGGAGAGGCAACCACCAAGGGACGTCTGCGACTAAATGTACTAGGTCGGCACACCAAGATCGGCGAGGACAGAATGACCGGAATTTCCTCTGCCTCGATCCTGCGTAGCAGCTGCAGCAGAAGTTTTAGAGGAGGAAAGGCGTAAATCAGACAGTACTGACCCCACAGGGCCACCGGAGCGTCTGTGGCGTCCGCTAATGGGTCCCGAGCTCTGGCCACGAACTGCACCTTTCTGTTGAGCCGAGACGCCAACAGATCCACCTCGGGAGAGCCCCAGCGCCGACAAATCTGTAGAAACACATCTTGATAAAGGGACCATTCTCCCTGGTCCAAAGTCTGGCAACTGAGGTAATCCGCTTGCCAGTTGTCCACCCATGGAATGTGGATGGCAGAGATGGCCGGAATGGAAAGTTCTGCCCACCGGAGGATGCCGGCTACTTCCAGAGCCGCCAGCGCACTCCTTGTTCCTACTTGGTGATTCACATAAGCCACCGCCGTGGCATTGTCTTACTGGATCCGCACCGGGAGCCCCCAGAGACGGTCTGTCCAGTGATCCAGACAGTCCAATTGCCCGGAGCTCCAAGATGTTGATGGGTAGCCTTGATTCCTTCGGCGACCATCGACCCTGGGCGGAGCTCAGCCCCAAGATCCCTCCCCACTCAGACAAGCTGGCATCGGTCGTGACCACCGTCCAGTACAGGGGTAGGAAGGATCTTCCCCGTTGTAGAGCCGGAGATCGGAGCCACCAGATTAGGGAACCCTTGGATTCCCGGCTCAGCTGAATCTGGTTGTCCAGAGAACCCAGGCATTTGTCCCATTTTGACAGGATCTCCTTTTGCAGGATTCTGGTATGGAACTGCAAATGGCACCGCCTCGAAGGTCGACACCATCAGGTCCAGCACCCGCACACAAGTCCGTATGGTGACCCACCTGACGGATAACAAGAGGTGAATCGCCCCTTGCAGCTTCTGGAGCTTTTCAAGCGGGAGAAATACCCTGGCCTGAGCAGAATCCAGTGTCAGGTCCAAACTCAGGGCTGGCTGTAGTGCCGACTTGTGAAGTTTTAGGAGCCAACCAAACTCCTTCAGGGTTTGGATAGTAATCTCCACGCAGAGTGACAGGATCTGCTGCGCACAGCAGGTCGTCATTCAAGCATCCCAGAACAGCAATCCCTCGTTGGTACAGTAATGCCAGGACCGGGGCCAACACCGGTGAAAACCCACAGAGCGGAAGCTAGACCAAAAGGGTAACGTCGTGAATTGATAGTGCTCCTCTCCTACAGCAAAGCGGAGGAAGCGCTGATGTTGTGCACATATCGGGATTGTGTAGGTAGGAATCTTTTCTGTCGATAGAGGCAAGAAAATCCCCTTGATGCAGCAACGCCACCACTGAACGAATGGACTCCATTCTGAACTTCCGGACGCTCACAAAGCAATTTAGACCCTTGAGGTCTAGAATCGGTCACACCGTACCCTCTTTCTTGAGTACCGTCAACAGGTTTGACTAGAACCCCTGAAAATGTTCTGCTTCCAGAACCGGAACAATCACTCCTTGAAGCAACAGGTCCCATACCGCACCCTGGAGGGCTAGTAGGCATTTTGGAGACAGGCGCACATTGGGAGGGGAAAAATCTGTTTGGGGGCCAAGCCTGGAACTATCTTGTCCCTAGACAGGATCACTTCGTGTACCCATTTTTCGGTAATCAATGAGGTCCACGGGCCCGGAAATTGTCAAAGATGTCCCCCCCACCCCAGAACCAGGTGAGGGCACCCCTTCAGGTTGAAGGGGTCCTATCCACGGAGCTAGAAAACCCCGCTCTTGGCTTACCGGACCAGGGTCGCTTAGCGCCTTCCGTAGGGGGCTTGAAAGGTTTTGAATCCTTAGTCGGTGGATCCTGAGGGACAAAAAAAACAAAACAAAAAAAAAAAACAAATAAAAAAAAACAAACAAAAACGAAAAACTTATGAGCCGAAAAAGAAGGAACCCGCTTAGGACGAGGTTATTTTCCCTTTTTTGTCTGTGGCAAGAAAGTACTCTTCCCTGCTGTGACATTCTTTATGATGTTGTCCAGAGTGGTCCCAAACAGACGATCACTTTGAAAAGGCAAGTCAGTTAGGGCTTTTTTAGAAGTCTGGTCAGCCGTCCAGCACTTAAGCCACAATACCCGTCTAAGCAGCACCACCTCCAACACGGACAGCTTAGAGAGCAAGGGAGCTGTGTCTAATGAAGCATCACAGACTAAGGCTGCATTCACACCTGGGCGTAGCGTTTTCAGGCAGAAATAAACGCTTTTTCGGCCGCAATTTTTACCCCGATTTTGTACAGGTCAAAAGGTCACCAATGTAAAAAGTAGAAAAACGCCCAAATCAGGCTACAAAAATACTTCCAGAACTTGTTTGAGCTTCAGGCGTTTTCAGGCGTTTTTGAGTTAAGATGTGAACCATCTCCATAGAGAATCATTGATTTTTTTCCCCTTCAGGCTTAAAGCTACAAAACGCCCAGGTGTGAATGCAGCCTTAAAGGCAGGGGAGTCTTCCACCGGAATCATGGTGGCTTTGTTCAACTGAGAGACCGGAGGGTCCACCACAGGAGGAGTAGTCCATGTTTTGAGGAGACTCTCCTCAAAAGGGATAGCGCACCGCAAAGTATTTTGGGGCTGCAAAAGGGCGCTTCAGATGTCCATTCTTTATAGACAAATTTGTGAAAATAGGCGGGTTAAGGAAACACCTTTGTCTTGCGAGACGGCTTGTGAGTGCCAAATTGAATGGACACCTCCGCCGCAGCTGCATCCTCAATTTTTAAAGTTTCCTGCACAGATGTAATCAGTGTGTCCACCAGTGCCTTTTCCTGCACAGCCACAGGAGCAGAGGAATCATCCTCACTGTCTGAAACATTAGGGACCGCGGCCACAAGCCCTGCAGGGCGGGCCCCATCTGCAGTGGCCGAGTCAGATTCCGGATCTGACAAGACAGACGAAGCAGGGGATGGCAGGGGGCCGTTTTTTGCTAGGACACCATCCGCAAGCCAACTCCACCTGGGACACAAAGACCGCCGTCAGCGTGTCCAAGGATGGCTGGGACCCATTAGGACCTGCAGCCTCTGAGAGTGGGTCAGGTGGGGAAATCTGTTCCTGAGACTCCATAACAATGGGGAAGGGGCCCATTGCACCAAGTGTAACCACTGCTCTGGGACACCCCCACACCGGTAACAAAAACACCAGCTCACCAGGACACCACACACCTACAGCAGAGAGAAGGAGACCCCACCAGACTCACCTCCCCGTCGATAGAGCCCTAGCTGCCTCAAAGGTAAAGCTGCAACCATGCGGCGTCCAGGGAAGAGAATCCACATGTCCAACACCGGGATACAAAAGGAGGGGCTTGTCTCTGCTAAAAAAAAAAAAAAAAAAACGCTGTCTCAGGCTCCACAGCAATGGATGCCATTGCTTAACGCCAAATGCACCTGTAACGTGGCCGCCAAGCTACAGAAAAATGGCCGCCGAATAGGAAACTGCATGTCTGCAGTTCCAAAGGCTCCAGCTACAAGAAAATGGCCGCCTGCCACGAAAACGCGGCTCCACAGGATCCAGGGGGGACCCTGACACTAGGACAACATGCATCCTGCAAGGAGAGAGAACAGGGCCCCCCCCCGCACGGTAAGCCAGTGCCAGCAGCGCGTGATCCCCCCCCCCCACCAGTACCACAGTACTGTACCCACAGGCCAGAGGCCTATTCCACATGGCAGAAGAGGGGGGGGACCTCACTAGAAGGTCCCTGAGGACCAGCCACCCCAGGGAGTGAGGGTGCATGGGATGGAGGTGAACCCGCAGGACTGACTGACCGACCGACCCAGGGACGGGCCCGCGTCTGCCGCATAATCTCAGGGGGAAGATGGGGGACATGTACTCGCCATAGCTTGACCGCGTGAGCACCGCTAAAGACCGGACCTCTGTGCCACCGAAGTGGGGGGCTGTCAGTCATGAGAGCCGATGCGACGTGGGCCTAGACCCGGTTGTATGCGACCTTGCGAGACGTTTAACTCGCAGGGCCAGCCCCTGTCCAGTGGGGTTAAGTCGCGGCTGACCTAGTGCGTAGCTGCGGTCTAAACACGCTCGCTGGCCAGATTGGGGAGACCACTAGATACTTGGTGACCAGCCCCTCGCCCAGCCCGGCAGTTGCTTGTAGATCTCACCGGAAAAGAAATTCCTCAAAAAAAGAAAACAAAAGACTTTGCCAGGACCAGAGATTCCAGCAAGGAACTAGGTCCTTGGTCCTGACTAGGCAGAAAAAAAACTCAGTCCTATAGCAAAGAGGGGGGGGGGTGTATACCACCTAGGGCTGCCACTGGGTGTAGCCAAGCCTTTTGTCTGCCTAGTGTCCTACTCCTGTAGGGGGCGGTATAACCCAATGGTGATGTCTAAGGAAGCGCTGTGTCTGTCAATGAACGCAAGAGAAAAGACAATTATCCTCCTAGGACATTAGGAAAAAAAAAGAAAAGACATGCTGATAGTAGGAAGGGTTATCCAGGCTTGGCCTACAATTTTGCCCAAACCTTTGGTAGCATATTTCTGTACAAGTCTCCTGTTGGGCTTGCTATCCTGGTGGGCCTTGAGAAATGCGTTTTTTGGCCTCCACTGTGGGATGCCAACTAGAAAGGATCCGTGAGACCTAAATTAGGCCTTCCTCAACTTAGGAGAGTTGTTTTACTCATTACGTCCTTTTATAGAAACAAATATAAAAGTAAATCATTTAATAAAATTAAACTGTACATACGCTTGTATAAGACTTGCTAGATCAGTGGGAGGAGGGTTTCCAGTTGCAGCTGCACCTGCCATAGGGTTACCAGGGCTAGAAATCATTCCAGACATTCTGATGAGAAAAAGTGACAGCTGAGTGAATATTCATTGATACTCAAAAGCAAGTTTGATAAACACTTTACAAGAGATGATCACAATTGCAAATATATATTTCTTAGTGTTCCAGACCAGAAATCTGTTGTGAAGCAAAAATACTGTGTGAAAAAGATCAGAAACGACCAGACAGAAATGACCAGTCAAACTTGATAGTTGCATTCTAATTTTACAAAACTGAGTGAAGGACAGAAATATGAATAGCAGATGCTGACAACATGGCGCAGAATGCTGGGTTGTCATCCCAACCCTTGATTCAATACCTAGTAATTCACTAACCTGGAACAAGCTGGCAGCCAGTGATACTTTTAAAGGCACTGTAGCAAAGTCAAAAAACACAATGGCGCAGTGGCCTAGTGCATTATCCCTTGAGAAAATGTTTTAATAAAGGTTAAAAAATATACTCACAAACAAGTCGTAAAAAGGTGCATGACAACCATAAAAGAAGTCCTTCTAGTACATGGACATACACTGCACGGCTGGTATCTCGCACAACAAGGCGTTTCAAGGCTTCTACTTCTTCTTCAGAGCCTTCGAAGACATCTTTTATGGTTGTCATGCACCTTTTTACGACTCTTTGAGAATATTTTTTAACCTTTATTAAAACATTTTTATCAAAGGATAAATGCGGTAGGCCAGTGCGCCATTGTGTTTTTTGTGTTTGCTACAGTGCCTCTGGACTACCCCTAGTTCACCAGTGGCAGCAAGGTGGCACATTATCCAGTTTTATTTTACCTAATGGACAACTTGAATACAGAGTGAAAGATGCCTCCCCTCTGAGCGCAGGAAGATTAGTATGTGTTAGTGATACTTTTTAACACCGAACCACTGTCCTGCATATTTGTTCCAGTTCAGGGAGTACAGTGATGGATAACAAATTCACTTAAAAACATGTAACTAGCAGATCTGTAGACCTGAAATATGATTTTTGTCAGCCACCCATGCTGTCAGTTCTTTGTAATGAATGTTTTTAATATAATCAGTCAGCCTTGTTTGAAATTTCAGTTGGCAAGAAGAGGACAAATGCAGATTATAAATCAAAGTGTTGCCAGTAAGATCATTCATACCTAGGTCTCTCATTGTATTGCATTTTAATGAATTCAAAGAGTAGTGGTTAATGATTCTTACTTTGAATGGTCTAAGGTTATCAGTGGTGTACCCCAAGGTTCAGTGTTGAGACCCTCACTTTTCAATATATTTATAAATGATATAGGGCTTGTTTACACTTGCTTCAAAACAGGGCGTCAGACACGCTTTGTTAAAGCTCTCTTAACGCCAGTCAAAGCCCATGTCACGAATTAAAATGGTTCGCTTACAGCCCTGTTTACACCTTGCGTTGGCTTTGCATAAAAAATTATACCCCATGTAGCTTTAGCCAGGCTTAAAAGCATCTCCAATGCCTCCATAGAAGTCTATGAGGAAGCTTGTTTGAATCTCGCTTGAAGCACCTGTGGCTTTTCAGAGGCTGTAATTCAGCTTTAGCTTCACTTTGTTTTGGAGAAACTGTAGGTGTGATATATCAACAAACACACACAGGGCATCTGCCAAGCTTCAACAAGGCTTCAAAAGTGCATCACTGAAGCCTCGTTGAAGCATCGCCAAAGCCTCAAAAACACATCATAAAAGCTTGTTGAAGCTGTATGAGCTTTAATGAGCGTTGAAGCCGAAGCAAGTATAAACTAGCCCATAGGGTCTGGGATTAAAAATACCATTTCTATGTTTGCAGATGACACCAAGCTATGCAGTGGAATAACGTCCTTAAAGGATGTTTCCAACTTACAAGCAGACCTTGCACTGTCTAATTGGGCGACTATGTGGTAAATTAGGTTTAATGTTGATAAATGTAAAGTTATGCATTTGGGGGATAAGAATATGCATGCATTGTACATACTAGGGGGAGTACAACTGGGGGAATCCATAGTGGAGAAGGATCTGGGGGTTTTGGTAGATCAGAAGCTTAATAATGGCATGCAATGCCAAGAATTGAATGCCACTTTGGGGTGTTTACTTTCCAAAATGGGGTCATTTTTTGCGTGTTTCCATTGTCCTGGTGCTCCAGGACCTTCAAAAGTGCAAGAGGTAGTCGGGAAATGTGTAAAAAAAAATAAATAAAAAAATAAAATCTTGATTTTGCAAAGAATTGTAGGAAAAAAATTACAACTTCAAAAAACTCGCCATGATTCTTACTAAATACTTTGGACTGTCTACTTTGCAAAAAGGGGTAATTTGGGGGTATTTGTACTTTCCTGGCTTGTTAGGGTCAAGAAATGAGATAGGCCTTTAGTACATTAGGTGTGATCAATTTTCAGTAATTGGCACCATAGATTGTAGACTCTATAAACTTTCACAAAGACCATATAATATGCACTTATTTGAGTTTTTTTTACCAAAGATATGTAACAGTATAAATTTTGATCAAAATTTATGAAGAAAAATTACTAATTTGCTAAATTTTATAACAAAAAAAAAAAAACCCAATGGTGATTAAATACCACCAAAAGAAAGCTCTATTTGTGTGAAAAAAGGACAATTTCATATGGGTACTGTGTAGTATGACTGAGAAATTATCATTCAAAACGTGAGCACAGAAAGCTGAAAATTGGTCAGGTTAGGAAGGGGGTTTAAGTGCCCAGTGGTCATGTGGTTAAGGCCATCCCAAAAGGACAAGGGGGCACTCTTTACGTCTAGAGGAAAAAAGATTTCATCTCCAAATACGGGAAGGTTTCTTCACAGTTAGAGCTGGGAAAATGTGGAATAGACTCCCTCCAGAGGTGCATTTGGCAAGCACAGCAGATTGCTTCAAAAAAGTCCTGCATTCTTTCCTTAAAGTAAATATTATAACTGGGTACTAACATTTTTAGGAAAAGTTGATCCAGGGTGAATCAGATTGCTTCTCGGTGGATCAGGAAGGAATTTTTTCCCCGCTATAGCAAATTGGATCATGCTTTGCTGGGGTTTTTTTGCCTTCCTCTGGATCAACTGTGGGTTGGTTATATATACTTTTTCTATTTTTTTTCGGTTGACTAGATGGACATGTGTCTTTTTTCAACCTATGTAATCACTTTTGCTCCAGAACAGATTTTTCATTTTTTTGCACATATGCAAAAAGAGGGATTTTTATTAAAACTTACCGTAAAATCCTTTTCTCTGAGTTCACTGACAGACGCAGCTCTCCATTGACATGTGGGGTTATATGCAGATCCTATTAGGAGTTAACTAGGCAAAGAAAGAAAGCAAGCTGGCCCCTCCCAGGGGGCTGTCCTCTCTTTCCCATATAATCCCCTACTCTGCTCAGTACATCAGTTCGTAACAAGCAGCACCGAAAAAAACGCAGAGGGGTGGGTGCTGCGTCTGTCAGTGAACTCAGAGAAAAGGATTTTACGGTAAGTTTTAATAAAATCCCCTTTTCTCCTACGTTCACTGACAGACGCAGCTCTCCATTGACATATGGGGATGTCTCAAAGCTGTGTCATTAAGAGGGGTGGGCAAACAACAACTGTACCCAACAGAACCTCTGAAGAGACGCCAGACGCGCCGACACTGCAGCCTGTAAAACTTTACGGCCAAAAGCAGCATCCGAAGATGCGGACACATCAACTTTATAAAACCTAGTAAAACGCGTGCACCGAGGCCCAAGTAGCCGTCTTGCACACCTGTGACACCGAGGCCTGGTGTCGAAAAGCCCAGGAAGTGCTAACAGCCCTGGTAGAATGAGCCATGACTGGAAAAGGAGGCACTTTGCCCCGAACAGAATACGCATGACTCACAGTCTGTCTGATCCAACAAGAGAGTAGTCATCGAGGCCGCCATTCCTTTGCGTGGACCATCCGTCAAGACATACAATGAGTCAGACCTCCGAAAAGAGTCCGTAGCCGCCAAATACACCCGCAAAGCCCGTACGACATCCAAGGAATGCAACTCAATCTCCTTAGGCTGTGAAGGGTGCGGACACAACGAAGGGAGAACAATATCTTCGTTAATATGGAAAGAAGAAACCACCTTCGGCAAAAAAGGCGGCGACGGGCGCAAGACCGCCTTGTCCCTATGCAGGACCAAGTAAAGAGACCTGCAGGACAACGCTGCCAACTCAGACACCCGCCTAGCGGATGTAATGGCCACCAAGAAAGCCACTTTCTGCAACAACAATTGTAAGGGAATATCCCTGATCTTCTCATATGGTGGTTTATGAAGCACTGAAAGCACCAAATTCAAATCCCACAGTGCCATAGGCGACCGCACCTGAGGAGCCACATGGCCCACACCTTGTACAAATGTACGAATCAATCAAAGCGACGCCAGAGGGCGTTGAAAAAGAATCGCCAAAGCCGATATCTGGCCCTTGAGAGTACTCAATGCCATTTTTTTAATTCAGGCCCTGTTGTAAAAAAGTCAGGACCCTGGATACCACATAAGAGCGAGGGTTCCAACCCCCCACCTCACACCAGGCAATATATGCCCTACAGGTGCGATGATGTATCTTGCGCGAAGTACACTTGCGCGCTTTCAGCATGGTAGGGACCACTGAGTCGTCTACACCCCTGTCCCTCAACATCTGGGACTCAATAGCCAGGCCATAAAAGCCAGCGAGTGTAAAGCAGGGTGCAATATGGGTCCCTGAGACAACAGATCGTCTCGCAGCGGGAGACGCCAGGGAATGTCTGCCACCATTCTTACCACGTCGGTGTACCACGGATGCCGAGGTCAATCCGGAGCCACCAGAATCATCGGAATTCCCTCCGCTTCTACCCTGCACAGTAGACGCGGGAGAAGTTTGAGGGGAGGATAGGCGCACAGAAGACGATACCGACCCCAAGGTGCCACGAGCGCGTCTGTGGCCACCGCCAACGGGTCTCTTGTCCTGCACACAAAGTTCTTTACTTTGTGGTTGAATCGAGACGCCATGAGGTCCACTTCTGGCGTGCCCCACTTGTGGCAAATCTGGCTGAACACTTCTGGATGGAGGGACCATTCCCCCTGTTCCAGCGTCTGGCGACTGAGGAAGTCAGCCTGCCAATTTTCTACGGCTGAAATGTAGATGGCGGAGATTGCCGGTACGTGTAGTTCTGCTCAACGTAGAATGAGAGCTGCTTTCGCAGCCGCTGTCGCACTCCTCGTTCCGCCCTGATGGTTCACATACGCAACCGCTGTGGCATTGTCCGACTGAACCCGAATCGGGAGCCCATGCAACCTCGCCATTCAGCGGGATAGGCAGAGTCTGATCGCTCTTAGCTCCAGCATATTGATCGGAAGGCGAGATTCCTGCGCCGACCAACGGCCCTGGGTCGACAGATGTCCCAGGACGCCCCCCTGCCCGACAGGCTGGTGTCCGTCGTGATTATCGACCACGTCAGGGGAAGAAACGATTTTCCCCAATTCAAGGCTGGGGCCCGAAGCCACCAGGCCAAGGAGGCCCTGGTCTGATGATCCAAGTGGACCAACTGGTCCAGAGACAGTGGGGATCTGTCCCACCGAGACAGAATCGCTCGCTGAAGTAGCCGAGTGTGGCTCTGAGCGTAAGGTACCGCCTCGAAGGCCGACACCATGAGCCCCAGCACCCGCATACAGAACCATAATGACTGCCAGTGAGACAGTAAAGCTCGCACTGCTGATTGCAGGGACCAGAGCTTGGCCGGAGGTAAGAACACCATCGCCTGCTCCGTGTCCAGAGTCAGACCCAGATATTCCAAGCGACAAGACGGGGTCAATGTAGACTTCTGCAGATTGATCAGCCAACCGAAGTCCTTTAACGAGGCCATGGTGATCGCCAAGCTCTCCTCCAGGGCTGAGGCAGACTCTGCTCTCAGGAGCAAGTCATCTGGGTAAGCTACCACCGCAATGCCCCTCTGCCTCAGTAGCGCCAGCACTGGGGCCACCAACTTGGTGAAGACCCGAGGAGCCGAGGCCAGACCGAAGGGCAGTACCACAAATTGGTAATGGAGATCTCCCACCGCAAATCGTAGGAAGCGCTGGTGTCGGAGACAAATGGGAACATGGAAATACGCGTCCCTGATGTCCAGGAAGTCCCCCTGATGTAGGGCGGCCACGACCGAGTGGACCTATTCCATTCGCAATTTTCGCATTTTCACATAAAAGTTTAGCGCCTTCAGGTCCAAAACCGGCCTTAACCCCCACGTTTTTTGGGGACCACTAATAGGTTTGAGTAGAAACCATGAAACCTCTCTGACTGAGGCACCGACACGATCACCCCCTGGTCTGATAGTGCCTGAACCGCCCCGAAAAGGGCCTCCCGACGTTGATGCGGGAGTCTTATGTTCGATGGGGAGAACCTGTCTGGGGGTAGAGTGCTGAACTCTATCCTGTACCCGGAGGACATCACTTCCTGCACCCACCGGTCGGAAATGCGGGCAGTTCACCTGTCTGCTAACCCCAGAAGACGTCCCCCCACCCGATCTTCAAGTGGGGGCAACCCATCATGCAGAGGAGGGCTTATCCTCTGCTTTTTCGTTTTTGCGCTGCTGGGGTCTTTTTCCGGCCCCTGTAGCAGCCTTGCCGGCTTGCAGGCCCTTACCCGCTGCGCCAGGGGCACGAAAAAAACCTCTTCTGACCCGAAGAGACAGGCCCCTGCTTGCGGCAAAATTCTCGCCGCCTGGGCTACGGAAGGAATGTACTCTTCCCGCCAGTGAAATCCTTAATGATTTCATCCAACTGAGACCCAAAGAGACGGCCACCCTGAAAAGGGAGGTCCGCTAGATGCGTAGTCACCCGACCACGAATGCAACCAGTGGACCCGTCTGATAATGACTGCAAAAACTGATTTTTTTGACAACATCGGGAGCAGGTCTAGAGCAGCACCACACAGGTATTTGATATCGTGAAACACGTGTTCTGCTTTCTGCGACGCCTCAAGCGTTCTGCCGCAGTCCAGATCATTCTGCAGCTCCGCCGTACATTCAGACAGATATTGCGCCGCCATGGCAGACGCCAGGGCCGGTCTCAAGGCCGATCCTGACAAAATGAAAAGTGCCTTAGACACCGCCTCCGTCCTCCTATCGGCAGGATCCTTAAAAGACAGCGACCCCTCCAGGGGAATAGTCGTCGCCTTGTTCAGGCGCGCCACCAGGGGGTCCACCGAGGGGGACGCCCACTTCTTTATGAAATTATCCTCAAAAGGATACTGGATAGCAAAACGCTTTAGCATGGGGAAGGAATGCTGCGGACGCTGCCATTCCTGATAGATCAGACGATCAAAAAATGTATCATACGGGTAAGCTCTGGGTGACCTAGGAGGCCTGGCAGTCCCGCAGACATAAGTAGACATCTGCGACTCGCCATCTTGGTGCAGTCCCAAAGACGCACGGATGGCAGATATTATTGCAGACACCAGCGCCTTTTCGCGCGCTGCCTTAACCCCTTGGTCTTCCACATCATCCAAGGGGTCAAGTTCACCCTCAGAAAGTTCCACGGGGGTCCCAGTGACCCCCGAAGCCACTTCCGGTTCGGAATCCTCCCCTGAGGAACAAGGGGGAGGAGGGCGCTTCTCAGGGGCCCCCGGGGCCTTGCTCGGCCCCACCCTGGGAAGAAATTCCCCAAACACTGCCCTCAGCTGTTCTAAAGACACCAGGGACCCCAACGCAGGTTGCACTGACGCGGATTCCTCTTCAGAGGGCCCTGCAGGGTCATCTGCCATCACTCCACTCTGAACACAAACAGTGAGGACAACAACTAGCGGCACCCCCACTCTGTAACCACACCACCGCCCCTCAGAACGCCAGGGAGACCAAGGAGGACTGCACCCACCGCCACCAACACCCACAGGGTGCTATACTTGCTGTTTTTGCCACAGAAAAACGTTCTGAGGACCACCAGAGAGCTTGCGCCCTCAGCAGCCAGCCACACTGTCCCAGTAAAGTGAAAGTAAAAACAGCAGCAGCACGTTTTCTCAGCATGAAGGGACTCCAATATGGCCGCCGATGACATCCACTAGAGGCCAAAGGGCTGCTGAGGACCAAAGCTCCGGCAAAATGGCCGCCACAGCACTGGAGGGAAAATCCCATGAAAAATGGCCATGATCCGCGGTATGCATGCGGTGCCAAACGGGGTGCGGAGCGGGGGGGAGGGGTAAGAGGAAAGGACGAAGGGACCCAGGAGAGCCCCAGCAACCAGCCTCTGCAGGTGGCGAACGCAGACAGTGATGCCAAAAATCGCCCACTATAGCCTGGGACTAGCTCGCATCGGTTGGCCGTGCTGGGGTAAGTACAGGATTTTCCAGGAACCCTCTATGCCCCAGCCGGCTTCTTGATAGTAGTCTTCATTAGCTTGATGAGAAATAAAAAAGCGGTAGCAAAAATCTAAACCGCATGTCCCATAAGGGAGCCAGGTCAACTCCTTGCACTAGGCATGTTAAAAACTGATGTACTGAGCAGAGTAGGGGGATTATATGGGAAAGAGGACAGCCCCCTGGGAGGGGCCAGCTTGCTTTCTTTCTTTGCCTAGTTAACTCCTAATAGGATCTGCATATAACCCCGCATTTCAATGGAGAGCTGCGTCTGTCAGTGAATGTAGGAGAAATCTGCAATTTTGGCCATATAAAACACCCAGAACATTATATATTTTATAAATAAAAAAATGAGGCCTTGCAGAACAAGATAACAGTTGCATTTTTTTTATGTTGCATGATATTTCTGCAACTGTTTATCAAACATTCTGTATATACAGGAAAGAATAAAAATGGGATTTTTTAACTTACCGTAAAATCCTTTTCTCCGAGTTCACTGACAGACGCAGCCTTCATATTGACAAAGGGGGGTTTATGCACTTCCCACTAGGAGTAGACTAGGCAAAAAAAAAAAGCAAGCCGACGACGCCCAGGGGGCTGTCCTCACTCAGCATATAACCCCCCAGCTCTGCACAGCATATCAGCTAATGCTGACACATCAACTTTGTAAAATTTAACAAAAGTGTGCACCGAGGCCCATGTAGCCGCCTTGCACACTTGAGACACCGAGGCTTGGTGTCTGAAAGCCCAGGAAGTGCTAATCGCCCTGGTGGAATGAGCCGTGAGCGGAAAAGGGGGTTCTTGGCCCCGAACAGTATACGCATGGGTCACCGTCTATCTGATCCAACGGGATATAGTAGCGGACAAGGCCGCCAAACCTTTGCACGGTCCTTCCGTCAGTACAAACAAAGCATCAGACTTTCCGAAAAGAAGCTGTAGCCGACAAAGACACCCGCAGCCCCTACTACATCCAAAGAGTGCAAAGCAACCCCCTTGGGATGAGACGGGTGTCGACACAGTGAAGGGAGAACTATGTCCTCAATGTGAAAAGAGGAAACCACCTTCGGTAGGAACGAAGGCGAAGGGCGCAGCACCACCCTATCCTTATGAAGGACCAAGTACGGAGACCTACATGACAAAGCCGCCAACTCAGACACCCGCCTAGCGGCTGTAAAGGCCACCAAAAAAGCCACCTTTTGTGACAGCAATTGTAAGGGAATATCCCTGATTTTCTCATATGGCGGGTTCTGCAGTACAGAAAGTACTAAATTTAAATCCCACGGTGCCAACGGCGACCGTACCCGAGGAGCTGCATGACGTACACCCTGTACAAATGTACCTATCAAATAATGCGTAGCTAATAGACGTTGAAAAAGAATCGCCAGAATCTGACCCTCGAGTGTACTCAATCCAGGCCTTGCTGCAAGAAGGCCAGCACCTGGGATATAAAGAGCGGGGGTTCCAACCCCCCGCCTCACACCAGGCAATACAAGCCATCCAGGTGCGATGATATATCTTGCGCGAAGTACACTTACGCGCCTTAAGCATGGTAGGGATCACAGAGTCAGAAACGCCCCTATCCCTCAGCACCTGGGACTCAATAGCCAAGCTGTCAAAGCCAGCGAGGGTAAAGCAGGGTGTATGCAGGATGGGTCCCTGTGACAGCAGATCTTCGCAAAGCGGGAGCCGCCAGGGAACGTCTGTTACCATCCGCACCACGTCGGCGTACCAAGGGCGCAGAGGCCAATCCGGAGGCACCAGGATTGTCGGGATTCCCTCCGCTTCTATCCTGTGCAGGAGCCGCGGTAGAAGCTTGAGAGGGGTAAGGCGTAAAGAAGCCGGTACCGAAACCAAGGTGCGACTAGTGCGTCCGTGGCGGCCGCCAATGGATCTCTTGTCCTGTACACAAAGGTCTGCACCTTGTGATTGAACCTGGACGCAATTAGGTCCACATCTGGCGTGCCCCACTGTTTGCAAATCTGGAGGAACACTTCTGGATGCAGAGACCATTCCCCCTGATCCAGAGTCTGGCGACTGAGAAAGTCCGCTTGCCAGTTTTCTACGCCCGGAATGTAGATGGCGGAGATTGCCGGTACGTGAAGTTCTGCCCACTTCAGAATGTGGCAACCTCCACAGCTGCTGCCGAGCTCCTTGTTCCGCCCTGATGGTTCACGTACGCCACCGCCGTGGCGTTGTCCGACTGAACCCGAACTGCGAGTCTGCGCAGCCTTGCCGACCAGTGGGAGAGACAGAGCCTGATTGCCCTCAGCTCCAGCACATTTATTGGGAGGCAGGATTCCTGCGTCGACCAAGGGCCCTGAGCAGACAACTGCCCCAGGACTCCTCCCCAGCCCGATAGGCTGGCCTCCGTCGTGACTATCGACCAATTCAGGGGAAGGAACGACTTTCCCAAAGTCAATGCCGGGGCCCGGAGCCACCAGGTCAATGACCCCCTGGTTTGATGATCCAATTTGATCAGCTGGTCCAGGGACAACAGAGACTTGTCCCACCGTAACAAGATCGCTCGCTGCAGGAGCCGAGTGTGACTCTGAGCGTACGGTATCGCCTCGAAGGCCGAGGCCATGAGCCCCAACACCCGCATACAGAACCGTAAGGAGGACCACCGACGTGACAGCAGGATTCGCACCACTGCTTGTAGTCAGCAACTTGGCCGGAGGTAGGAACACCTTCGCCTGCTCCGTGTCCAATATTAGACCCAGATATTCCAGACGATAGGACGGGGTCAATGTCGACTTCTGCAGGTTGATCAGCCAGCCGAAGTCTCTCATCGAGGCCATGAGTGATAGCAACATTGTCCTCCAGAGCTGAAGCTGACTCCGCTCGCAGGAGCAGATAGTCGAGGTATGCTACCACAGCAATGCCTCTCTGCCTCAACAGAGCCAGCACCGGAGCCAACAGCTTGGTGAAGATCCGAGGAGCCAAGGCCAGACCGAAGGGAAGTGCCACAAATTGGTAACGTAGATCCCCTACCGCAAAGCGCAGGAAACGCTGATGCCGGAGACAAATGGGAACATGAAGATAAGCGTCCCTGATGTCCAGAGATGCCATGAATTCCCCTTGGTGAAGGGCGACCACAACCGAGCGGACTGATTCCATCCTGAATTTTCGTGCTCTCACAAAGTGATTGAGCTCTTTCAGGCCCAGAACTGGCCTGACCCCAACTTTTTTGGGCACCACAAAGAGGTTCGAATAGAAGCCGTGGAACCTTTCCAACGGAGGGCCCGGCACAATTACCCCTTCTTCGGACAGCGTCTGAACAGCTCCCAGCAGAGCCTCCCGACGCCCCGGAGGGAGCCTCAAGTTTGATGGGAAAAACCTGTCTGGGGGTAAAGTACTGAACTCTATTCTGTACCTGGAGGACACTACTTCCCGCACCCACCGATCGGAGATGCGAAAGGTCCACCGGTCTGCGAACCCCAGAAGCCGGCCCCCCACCCGAGAGTCGGGCGGGGGCAACCCATCATGAGGACTTGTCCTCCGTCTTTTTGGGCTTGCAATGCCAGGGCCACTTGCCAGACCCCGTGGCAGACTTGCCGGGCCATGAGCCCTTGCCCGCTGAACCGGGCGGACGAAAAAAAACGCTTCTGGCCCGAGGATGAAGGCCCCTGCTTACATCGGTAATCCCGCTGCTTGGGTTCTGGAAGAAAAGTACTCTTCCCCCCGGTGAAATCTTTAATGATTTCATCCAGTTGTGCCCCGAAAAGGACGACCACCCTGAAAAGGGAGGTCCGTGAGGCCCTTTTTGGACGCATGGTCACCAGACCAACACCGCAACCACAAGAACCGTCTGATAATGACTGCAAAAACAGACCTCTTTGACAGCATAGGAAGCAGGTCCAAAGCTGCGTCACACAGGTAAAGGAGACCCTGCACCAGGTGGTCTGCCCCTTGCAAAGCCTCAGGGGAGCACCTGCAGCCCACATCATTGCGCAACTCTGTCGCACATTCTGTGAGCGACTGCGCCACCATGGCCCACGCCAGAGCCGGCCTCATGGCCGTTCTCGCCACCAAGAACAATGCCTTGGACAGCGCCTCCGTCCGTCTATCGGCCGGATCCTTGAAGGATGGTGACCCTTTCAACGGAATGGCCGTCGCCTTATTCAGGCGAGCCACCGGAGGGTCCACTGCGGGGGATGCCCACTTCTTCCAAAGGCTGTCCTCAAAAGGATAGCATACCGAAAAACGTTTGGGCAGTGAAAAGGAATTATGCTCACGCTGCCATTCCTTGTACACAAACTGGAAACACCTTAGGGGTCCGTGTCGGTTTAAGAGACCCACAAACGTAGGTAGTCTCTTGCGACTCCCCAGCCTGGTCCAGCCCAACGACTCACGGATGTCGGTGATCAGGGAGGCCACGAACGCCCTTTCGCACGCTACTGAGGCCCCCTGGTCCTCTTCACCGTCTGAGGACTCCAATTCACCATCCGAAAGCTCCACGGGGGTCCCTGTGACCACAGAGCCCCCTTCCGGTTCAGATTCCTCCTCAGAAGGAGGAGGGGGTGGACGCTTTTTAGTCACCCCCTTAGCACGGCTCGGTACTCCCCGGGCGAAAAACTCTCCCAAAAGGGATGTTAGCTGATCCAGGGGAACCAGAGGTCCCAGCGCAGCTTGTTCTTCTGTGGACCCCTCCAGAGAAGAACCTGCAGGTTCAGCCGCCATTGAACCACGGGACACTTTGAAGGCCTATGGGCCATGACACCCCCACAATGTTGCCCCACCAAACTGCCCCACAGAGCGACCAGCTATGCCCAGGAGGACTCTGCACCACCAACACCCCAGGGAAAAGTCAGCTATACTTGCTGTTCTGTATGCCCTCCACAGTCACTGTAGGTAAGCTGCTGCCGCTGTGTGCGCACCGCTGATCAGGAAGAGAGAACGGCGCCGACACGTTTTCTATCAGTGGGACATACCAAAAATGGCCGCCGAGCGGTCACAAGAGGCCAAAGCACACGTTAAAAAATGGCCGCGACTACGGCAAAATGGTCGCCGAGCGGTCACAAGAGGCCAAACAAGCCATTAAAATGGCCGCGGCTACTGCAAAATGGCCGCTAGACGCGGCTCAGGCAAAATGGCGGCGATACACTGCATGGCGGTACCGCGGCGCGGGGGCAATAGGAAAAAGAAAACCTTGACCCCAGGACCCTCCACCTACCAGAACAATTTGTTAATGTTATAAATTAAGGCAGAGATTCACACTTTTAAAAGTCAGCAGCTACAAAAAGTGTAGCTGCTGACTTTTAATAATCAGACACTTACCTCTCCCACTGTCCAGCGATGCAGCTGCCCACTGCCTCACTCCTCTCCACCTCCTTCGTGCCGCGCCGGCATAGCAAGTGTGGGCATCTGGCTTTGACTTCAAAGCCGGCGTGAACTGCGCATGCACGAGCCACGCTGCGAATGCCCGGTGTATCTTCTGGGACCTGTGAAGTGTCCCAGAAGATCGCCGGGAAGGAGGGGGAGAGGTGAACTTACTTTCGGGACCAGGGGAGGAAGTGGGAGTTGGATACCTTTAAAAAAGGGATTTTAGTAAAACTTACCGTGAAATCCTTTTCTCTGAGTTCACTGACAGACGCAGCCCTTCATTAGACAAGTGGGTTATATGCACATCCTACCAGGAGTTGACTAGGCAAATAGAAAGAAAGCAAGCTGACCCCTCCCAGGGGGCCGTCCTCTCTCTCCCATATAACACCCCTGCTCTGCATAGCATATCAGTTCGCAACAAGCCGTACAAACGCAACACAGAGGGGTGGGTGCTGCTTCTGTCAGTGAACTCAGAGAAAAGGATTTTAAGGTAAGTTTTAATAAAATCCCTTTTTCTCTTACGTTCACTGACAGGCGCAGCCCTTCATTAGACAAGTGGGGACGTCCCAAAGCTGTGTCAGTCAAGAGGGGTGGGCAAACGACAACAACTGTACCCAACAGAATCCTCTCAGGAGGCGCCGGCCGTGCCTACACTGCCGCCTGTAAAACTTTACAGCCAAAAGCAGCATCCGCAGATGCTGACACATCAACTTTGTAAAAAATTAGTAAACGTGTGCACCGAGGCCCAAGTTGCCCCCTTGCACACCTGTGACACCCAAGCCTGGTGTCTGAAAGCTCAGAAAGTGCTAACTGCCCTGGTGGAATGCGCCGTGACTGGAAAAGGGGGTACTTTGTCCTGAACAGTATACGCATGGGTCACGGTCTGTCTGATCCAACGGGAAACAGTAGCCAACGAGGCCGCCAATCCTTTGCGCGGACCATCCATCAGAACAAACAACGCATCAGACTTCCGTAAGGAGGCTGTAGATGCCAAGTACACCCGTAAAGCCCTCACGACATCCAAGGAATGTAACTCAAATTCCTTGGGATGCGCCGGGTGCGGACATAATGAAAGAAGAACAACATCTTCATTAATGTGAAATGAAGAGACCACCTTCGGTAGAAACGAAGGAGACGGGCGCAAGACCGCCTTGTCCTTATGAAGGAATAGGTAAGGAGACTTGCGGGACAACGCTACCAACTCAGACACCCGCCTAGCGGATGTGATGGCCACCAAGAAAGCCACTTTCTGCAACAGCAATTGTAAGGGAATATCCCTGATCTTCTCATAAGGCGGTTTCTGCAGCACAGAAAGCACCAAATTCAAATCTAACGGCGCCAAAGGCGACCGTACCTGAGGAGCCACATGGCGCACACCTTGTACAAATGTACGAATCAACGAATGTGACGCCAAAGGCCGTTGAAATAGAATAGCCAGAGCCGAAATCTGACCCTTGAGAGTACTCAATGCCAATTTCTTTATCCACGCCCTGCTGCAAAAAAACAAAAACAAAAAAAAAACACAGGACCCTGGACACAATGTAAGAGCGAGGGTTCCAACCCCCCGCCTCACACCTGGTAATATAGGCCTTCCAGGTGCGATGATAAATCTTGCGCGAAGTACACTTGCGCGCTTTAAGCATGGTAGGGATCACGGAGTCAGCGACACCCCTATCCCTCAACACCTGGGACTCAATAGCCAAGCCGTCAAAGCCAGCGAGGGTAAAGCAGGGTGCAAGATGGGTCCCTGAGACAACAGATCTTCGCGCATCGGAAGACGCCAGGGAACATCTGCCACCATTCGCACCACGTCAGCGTACCAAGGACGCCCAGGCCAATCCGGTGCCACCAGGATTGTCGGAATCCCCTCCGCTGCCACTCTGCGCAGTAGAAGCTTGATGGGAGGAAAAGTGTACAGGAGTCGATACCGACTCCAAGGCGCTACCAGCGTGTCTGTGGCGGCCTCCAGTGGGTCTCTTGTCCTGCACACAAAAGGTTTCCACCTTGTGATTGAACCGAGACGCCATGATGTCCACGTCTGGCGTGCCCCACTTGTGGCAAATCTGGCGGAGTATGCCACCACCGCAATGCCTCTCTGCCTCAACAGCGCCAACACCGGAGCCACCAGCTTGGTGAACACCCGAGGAGCCGAAGTCAGACCGAAGGGAAGTGCCACGAATTGGTAGTGCAGATCTCCCACCGCAAAGCGCAGGAAGCGCTGGTGCCGGAGACAAATGGGAACGTGGAGGTACGCGTCCCTGATATCCAGAGACGCCATGAAGTCCCCTTGGTGTAGGGCGGCCACGACCGAACGGACAGATTCCATTCTGAATTTTCGCGCCCTCACAAAGTGATTTAGCGCTTTTAGGTCCAGAACCGGCCTGATCCCCCCCCCCTTTTTTGGAGTAGAAGCTGCGGAATCTTTACAGCGGAGGTACTGGCACAATCACCCCTTGTTCGGAGAGCACCTGAACAGCCCCCTAAGAGCCTCTCGATGCCCCTGAGGGAGCCTCAAGTTCGATGGGAAGAACCTGTCTGGGGGTAGAGTGCTGAACTCTATCCTGTACCCGGAGGACACCACTTCCTGCACCCACCGGTCGGAAATGCGGGCAGTCCACCTGTCTGCGAACCCCAGAAGACGGCCCCCCCCAACCCATCATGCGGAGGCGGACTTCTCTGTCTTTTCGCTCTTGCGTTGCCAGGGTCGTTTACTGGCCCCCGCGGCAGACTTGCCGGGCCTCGACCCCTTGCCTGCTGCACCGGGGGCACGAAAAAACCTCTTCTGGCCCGAAGAATTAGGACCCTGCTTGCGGCGGAACTCCCGCCGCCTGGGCTCCGGAAGAAAAGTACTCTTCCCTCCAGTGAAATCCTTAATGATTTCATCCAACTGCGCCCCAAAGAGCCGACTGCCCAGGAAGGGGAGATCCGCCAGGCCCTTCTTAGACGTGTGCCCACCCGACCACGAGCGTAACCAGAGTACCCGTCTGATAATGACTGCAAAAACAGACATTTTACACAACATGGGAAGCAGGTCCAGAGATGTGTCACACAGGTACTGAAGAAAGTGCTTTGGACACCGCCTCCGTCTGCCTATCAGCTGGGTCCTTAAAAGAGGGAGACCCCTCCAAGGGAATGGTTGTTGCCTTATTCAGGCACGCCACCGGAGGGTCCACTGCGGGGGGATGCCCACTTCTTCACAAAGCTATTCTCAAATGGATAACGTATAGCGAAGCGTCTTGGCAGGGCAAAGGAATTCTGCGGACGCGGCCATTCCCGATAGACCAGATGGTCAAAAAATTGATAAGGGTAAGCCTTAGGGGACCTGGGTGGCCTAGCAGACCCGCAAACGTATGCGGACTCCTGCGACTACCCAACTTGATCCAGTCGCAAAGACGCACGGATATCTGCAATCAGTGCAGCCACCAGCGCCTTTTCGTGCACAACCGAGGCCCCCTGGTCTTCCTCGCCGCCTGAGGGATCCAGTTCGCCCTCTGAGAGCTCCACGGCGGTCCCCGTGACCCCCGAGGCCACTTCCGGTTCAGACTCTTCCCCCGAAGAAAGGGGGGGGGGGGAGGCGGACGCTTTTTAGGGGCCCCCTTAACCTGGCTCGGCCCCGCCCGGGGAAGGAATTCCCCAAATACTGCTCTTAGCTGGTCCAGGGACACCAGGGCCCCTAGCGCAGGTCGCCCTGCCGCTGACTCCTCCTCAGAAGGAAACGTAGGGTCATCCGCCATTGTGCCACCGGACCTGACAGGCAGAAAAAAAATACCCTGACACCCCCACAATACAGCCTCACGGCCACCCCACAGATCAACCAGGGAGACCAGGGAGGACTGCACCCACCGCTACCAGCACCCCATGGAGAGCCCAGCTATACTTGCTGGTGGTTGCCCACAAGCGCTGCATCCCAGTAGGAGTGCTTAGTGACCACCAATCCTAGAGCCTGTGCCATCCACGCTGTCCCAGGGTGAAGAGGAAGCAAACGGCTATCAGCACGTTTTTCTTTTCAGGCACATCAACATGGCTGCCGAGCGGTCACAAGAGGCCAAAACCTGCAATACAGGCCGCGACTACAGCAAAATGGCCGCCGCTCAGCACTAGAGGGAAAACCCCAAGAAAATGGCTGCGGCTACGGCAAAATGGCGGCGATCCGCCGCATGGCGGTTCGGAAGCGGAGGGTGCGGTGCAGGGAAGGGGGGGAGGGGCGAGAACACACAGGGGAGGCTCTAACCCGGTGAAACACCCTCTACCGGCCGGCTCAACACGATAAAATCGCCCAGCCCCCCTCAGTGCCCCTAGGGGGAAGGGGGGGGTCACTCACCAGTCCGACGGGCACAGCGGGTAGCCAGCTGGTTGCAGACCTTACTCCCACTGCCGGCGAGGGATGCTGTAGGCCACAGGCCCCTGGACGGTAACAAGGTCCGGTCACTGGGCGTAAGGGGGAGGCCACCCACACAAAACTCTAGAGCTAGCTCGCATCGGTCGGCCACGCTGGGGAAAAATGCAGGACACTAGAAATCCTCTATTCCCCAGCCGGCTTCTTAATAGCAGTCTTCATCAGATAGCTTGAGAAAAATAAAAAAGCGGTAGCAAAAAAGATGAACCGCAGGTCCCATAAGGGAGCCAGGTCTAACTCCTTGCACTAGGCATAGAAAACTGATATGCTATGCAGAGCAGGGGGGATATATGGGAGAGAGGGGATGGCCCCCTGGGAGGGGTCAGCTTGCTTTCTTTCTATTTGCCTAGTCAACTCCTGGTAGGATGTGCATATAACCCACTTGTCCAATGAAGGGCAGTGTCTGTCAGTGAATGTAAGAGAAAAAACAGGCATCCGCTCCCGCAAAAAAAGATGACATGCCATTTGTGGCATGTCAGGGGGTCACCTTCACTTAAAGCGGAAGTTCCACTTTTGTGTGGAACTCCGCCTTAATTAGTTAGATTCCGGTTTACATAGGAAAATATTCAATTGCCATCTGTAGGGATCATCCCCACCCCACTGGAGTGAATTGGATAGTGCTTTTTTGAGTTTTTTTTGCCTTCCTCTGGGTCAACTGTGGATATGGGATTGTGTATATGGAGATTTTCTATTAGTTTTTTTTTTTTGATTGGTTAAAATAGTGCGTTTTTTCAGTTTATGTAACCTGCACAATGTAAGTAAAGAAAAGGTAATAAAACTTACAATTGTTGTACTTGTGGGTTATTCATGAGGTTTGATGCCTGAAAAGTAAAACACATATTGTTAATAACTCCACAATGATTGATTAAAGGCAAGCCCATACCCATACCCTGGTAGAAAGATTATTTTGCCATCAAAGTTCACTGCACATTGAAACTACTCTCCCTTCACCCGGTTTTACACCTCATTCTCTAGTATCTGCATTAACTATTGTCACAAGTCTACGCACACTTTCACGGTCTACATTTTCTGTCATTCTCCTGGACCACATTATGTTCTCTAGCAGCCCTTTCCCTATCCAAACCTCTCACCCTATTGTCCATGGTATATTCTCTCATATACAACCCCAACCACACTATGTTCATTTTGCTGCCCCCACTTTCCAAAGATTTTTCCCATCTTTTTCCCCCCTATAACCTATTATATCCTCCCCTGCATATACTGGCCATTTGCCCTGCTGTCCTATAGGGTGGCATGGTAGTGGTTGAGATATGTGCACTTTTTTTTTTTTTTTTTTTTTTAAATCTCAAAACGAACTTTATTGAGCAGCTTTGCATACACAGCACATATTCAAATAGTATTGCATCAATCAAGCACTTTACATTTCCAATATCTCCATTCTATTAAAAGTACATTTGTCATATACCCTCCATTCCTATCATCAGTATATTCCTGAAGTCTATACAATCTTATATGAACAATCTGTCCCTGACGAGCTATGCCGGTGCTAAGCCTGGCACCGCCAGCCATGGTGACCATACCTTCTCAAATTTAGTCGTACTCCCTCTGTGTTGGTAGATTACTTTTTCGAACCTAATGGTGTGATTCATTTGAGCCACCCACTCTTTCACTGTAGGAGGATTTTCCGATCTCCAGTGTTTTAAGATTAGTTTTCTGGCCTGAAAAAGGGCTCTCTCCACCCCTGACCTGTGAGCCTCTTCTACAAAATCTGCCTCTAAGATACCCAGTAGGCCTACTTTTGGGTCTTCTGGTAGATTAATATGAAAAACACGGTTCAACGTACCTATCACCTCCCTCCAATAAGTGTGTAATTTGGGGCACCTCCACATTAGGTGGATCAGATCACCATGGTCCCTACGGGCATCTAGTGCATGTCGGGTCATCCCGCACCCCCATTCTCACAAGCCTGGCCGGTGTAAAAAGGACCCGTAGGAGTAAATATAGTTGGGAAAGCCTCTGCGCCACATTCAGGGAGCACCGTGTAACTGCCTCCAGTGCCTCTTCCCACTGTCCCTCCTCGAACGGCCCAGTGTCCCTCTCCCACCTCGGTAGTGTCCTCCTGGCATCCGCAGGGATGAGCCTATTTAGAAGCATAGAATAACATCCTGATATAAATCCCTTATAAGTTTCCGCTTCCCACATGAAGATGAATATAGGTGAAGGACTCACCATCCATGGTTCCACTGCCCCCTGGGCCTTAGTTGAAAATAATAAAACCGCATATTGTGGTGAAGCCCAAACTCCACCTGCAGGTCCTCAAATGAGCGTAATTTCCCTTCTCTAAAGATCTGCTTCAAGTGCAACACACCATACGGTTGCCACTTCAATCTATACTGTAGTTTTTCTAATTCGGGATACCTTTTGTTATCCCATATAGGACTAAATCTAGTTAGTCCCTCCACCTGTTGAATAGTGCGTATCTTGTTCCAAATTTTTTGCATAAAGGTTATAAGTGGGGAAAAGCCTGTTTGACTTAGCTAGACGTAGGGCCTCCAAACCCTCTGCCACGGCTCCACCCGTCACATAGCTTACCAGTTTTGCCATAGGATCTACTAAGTTCAACTCCCTGTCCCCACCATCATTTAAGAGTCTCGCTATGTGCTGTGCTTGGGAGGCCAAGTAATAGGCCCATGGATTGGGGAGTGCCATGCCCCCCGCCTCCTTGGGATGTTGTAGTTGCACCAGACTCACTCTTGCAGGCCTGTTCTGCCATATTAGGGACCTGAATATGGAGTTCATCACCCGGAAGTGCTTTAACGGAATCACCATGGGAGAATTATGTAGTACATACAAGATCTGCAGCATTAGGATCATTTTGATCAAGTTAACCCTCCCAACAGGGGATAACTTTAGTCTGCACCATACTTGAACTCTGTCTCGACACCGATTCAAGAGGGGCTTCAGATTCCGGGAGATGAAGTCCAGTGGGTTGGGTGTAATTTGTATGCCTAGGTATCTGAATTCAGTGGATACTGGTATCCCATTTATATCCCTGTCCTGGGCCCAACCTCCTGTCCAACAGCATGAGGGATGACTTGGTCCAGTTTACTAACAAACCTGAGAACTTACCAAACTGTTTCATCTCCTTCATGGCCTCCGTCAATGAGATCTCCATGTCCCCAAGTAGTAGCAGAGTATCATCCGCATAGA
Organism: Glandirana rugosa; assembly: GCA_018402905.1. Taxonomy (NCBI): domain Eukaryota; kingdom Metazoa; phylum Chordata; class Amphibia; order Anura; family Ranidae; genus Glandirana; species Glandirana rugosa. The sequence goes on from BLSH010434633.1 coordinate 472,362, forward strand.
GCATCAGCTTTTCATGGATTACACCGAACCCCTGGATCCTATTATTAGAGCGGATGCGTTCCGCCAGCGGCTCTATGGTCAGCGCAAAGAGGAGAGGGGATAAGGGACATCCCTGCCTCGTGCCTCTATAGAGCCTAAAATAGGGTGACATTCTCCCCTCCCCCCTAATGGCCGCCTGCGGGGAACTATACAACAGTTTAACCCAATCAATGAACCCCTCTCCGATCCCAAATTTTTGCAATATGGCCCACAGGTAAGACCACTCAATGCTGTCGAATGCTTTGTGGGCATCCAAAGACAGCAGAGCACGGTCCCCCATATTGTCAGCTGTTGTCTGGATATTCAGAAACAGACATCTCAGGTTTATTGCTGTAGATTTTTGTGGCATAAAGCCAGCTTGATCCGAGTGAACCACAGAGGAGATCACCTTCCCGAGTCTAATGGCCAACACTTTTGCCAATATCTTTACATCTGTTTGAAGCAAAGATATGGGTCTGTACGATCGTGGGTCTAATGGATCCTTGCCCGGCTTCAGCAGTAATACTATATTAGCTCTAGTTATAGAAGGCGGCAGGCGGCCGAGTTCCTTGGCCTCCTCAAACACCAGCAATAGTTGGGGTAGAATACTCTCAGCATATTGTTTAAACACCTCCGCCGGAATGCCATCGTCTCCCGGCGTCTTTGAGTTAGGGAACGCCCCGGTCGCCTCCTGGAGCTCCTCAACTGTGAGAGGAGCATCAAATTTTAATCTATCTGCATCCCACAGTACTGGCAAATCCAGCTCTCCTATATACTCGGCCAATGATTCGGTCGTGTACTCCTGGTGAGAACAATACAATGTGGAGTAGGAGGAGGCCAGCACTGCCATAATGTCATCTGGGGAGTTTGTAATCCTGCCTGTAGACAGCCTAATGGCACCAATACAGGGGGAAGATTGTTGGGAATGGGCAATTTTTGCTAGTAGGCGACCGGTATGCTCAC
>BLSH010434633.1:545173-560178 GCA_018402905.1 Glandirana rugosa
GCGATAGACAAAAAAAAAAAAAAAAAAAAGTTTTTTTTTGCCCTTTGTGTACTGATTAAAACGGTTACCAGGACAGATAGCGCAGGTAAACATCCCAAATGAAGAAGCAATAAACTGAAGACGGTTCAAATTCTTCTCACTCTTACTGAAACAAAAAAAATGTTCCCATTGCAGTCAGTTTCTCTCTCACAGCAGTGGTTTAAAACTGGCCAGTGTTAGCTAGTTTGAACATGACTCCGCATCCAATTCGCAATAGCAGGAGATTTTGACTGGCTCTCTATGGAGCCAGTTCACACATCTCTGCTGCGGCGCTGGTGCAAATTTGCACAGGAGTCCTGTGCGTCTTGATCAGATTCAGGTCCCAATTCAGCCAAAAATTCTGGCTGAAATTGGACCTAAAACTGAACTAGGACACCCCAGACCCCTGCTGGGAGCCGCATGCGAATATAGTGTGAACCCAGCCTGATAGATACGCAAGCCAGTAAAGTATAGAAGTTCACATCTAAGACTGCATCTGGGTACACTTCTTTATTCAAACCAAGAGACATTAATTATAATATAGCTTTTGTATCCTAAGTAGAACTTCATATACCCATAAGGTGCTTAATGGGCTTTTAATAAAATCAAAGTACAATAATGTACTTTAATATATTTTCTCCATTTGAGTGATTGTCATAAATTATTAATGCCCTGTAATGCAGGGATAGAACGAGCTCCCAAGCAATAATGTAGGCCTGAAACATTTTCATAAGACAGGCAGGTTTAGCATAAAAGAAATACACCAATTTGAAGAAGAACTATGGTCAAAATGAAGAAATCAATATGTTATGTACCCATACAGTCTGTTAAACATGTCACTGATTGTATTGCAAAAAGCAGTAAGGATGGTGAGATATCTACTTTGTCTCCAGCTCTTCCTTTAGTGAAGTGACCACTTTACTTCCTGGTTTTTGAATTGCCTGTGTTAGACTCATGTTGTCTGAATTTGCATCTGTTCTCTTTGCAAAAAAAGTCTTGACATCACTGGGGGAGGGGCTTTCTCATGGGAAGCTGAGGGATTTCATCCTGCAGAGAATCATGGTTAGGCTCTGCCCATGATCGGTCCGCGAAGCCCCGCCGACTCCCACCTATGTCATGCCTTTGCTCGCTCACTGCTCTAGCTGCTAGCTCCTTCTGTTCTGCCAGATTACAAATTACAAGAGGAGTGCAGACAGAGAGAAGCACACAGATTAATAGGCTGATCTGTGTGCACAGTAACCTGTACTATCTCGTAGCTATTTACATAGCACACACCCAGCTATTGATTGGCAGATGGGTGTGTGTTATGTAAAATAGGCTGAGCATCACAGAAGTCTGGATGTCTGTGGGATAGAGCAGCTATTTCACTGACAGGAAGTAACATCTGACCTCTGCAGAACTCCTCCTATCATCACTACACTATACAGCTAAGTAGAACTGATAGGGGGGATTATAGACTCCAATAACAGCTACATGGTAGGGAAATAATCATTTCAGTTATTATGTTTATTACCGTGTGTAACTTTCAGGTCTTTATATGAGGATTTACGAAAATATGTATGTTGCCTTTAGTTGTACTTTAAGCCCCCATTCACACCTGAGCATTTTATTGCGCATTTTCATGCATTCCCCTCCCCATGACATCAAAAATTCTATTCTTTTCTAGAATGGCTGTTCATAGCTCTACTTTCCACCACATGAAGGTGGAAAGAGTACATGAGCTTTTTTTTTTTTTTTTTTTTTTTTTTTTTTAGAGCTGTGTTGCTGTTCTTGGAACCATAGAATTTAATCTAAGTGTCAGTAAACATGCAGCACAAGTGATTTTGCACCTAAAATAATGTTTCCTCTGCGCTCCTCCCACCCAGGAAGCCCAGCCAACAAAAAAAATGGAGATGCAAGGCCTTGCCATGTTGGATGCAAGGTGCGGGCATACCTTAATCTTTACGACCCTTGAGATACGCATTATAAAAAAAGAGGAGCAGTAGGCAAAGGAAGTTGGGAAACAGGTGTACTCAGATTGGCAGTCATACTCTTCCACACAGCAAGCCTTTATGTCTGCAAGACCCAGTATGCCTATATACTGTATGATGCATGTACACATATGATATCAAGGATTATACAGCTTGCTTTTTATTCAACCAAGCAAAAATAAAATTGCTTCAGAAAAAGTGTCTGAAAAATGCTCAGCTTAGGTGTAAATGAGGGCCAAGAAGAAAAACACAAAACTGAAGAATGTAAATCCAAAATATTTTCAAGACTGAATGAATAGCACATTAGAATATTCTGAGGGCTTCTATATTTACCATCATATTTCTAAAGTCTGAAAGCTGACACCGCTCTGCAGAATTCCTACCTGGTGGTAAATGAATCACTGGCAGTATGCTACAATTGGATCTTTTAGCAAACTTTGTGCTTTCTCTGGTCATATTGTGACAAAATAGTGTTGCAAGGTGCACACAATCTGGTACCGCTCTGCATAGGAACCAATCAGCTTCTAGTTCACATTGAATGCAGCTTTAAAATCGTGCAATTTCAGGTGCAACGTGGAAAACAATCTGTGTGCCTTCATTCACAGATTTCTATGCAAGTCGCATCCTATATTGCCAAAAGGAGTGCAGGAACTACTTTTTCAAATTGATGCAGCACCACACCAATTTGAACAGTGCCATTGTTGACAATAGGGTGCGACTTGTCCCAAGTTGCTCTGGAGTGAACGGGGGCTTATTGTCAAAGCTTAATTGAACAAGCTGTAGAAACTGATTGGTTACTATGCACAGCTACGCCAGATTCTGTGTGCACCAATTTTAGTAAGTCTCCCCCAATGTGTCAAAATACTCCAAAAAACACCATGCAATCTATTCAATAATAAAACATTTATTACACTGTAAGGTTTAATGTACATGGGACGTCGTTTAACTTGCCCTGAATGATTTTAACTTGACAGCTAGAAACCGACGTTTAAACCGTCCGTTTAGCCACATTTGCATGTAGAAGCTTTTTTTTTTTTTTTTTTTTAAATGAAAGACGCCTATAAACGAAACGCTGTTAAAAACGCGTTTACAAGCTGTTATAGGCATTTGGCCTCTAAACTCAACTGCCTAGAAACGACTATAAGGCTTCATGCACACAGGACGTTAAAAAAAAGTCCTAAAAACGTCAGCAGCTTATCAGTGATTTTTTCAGCTTTTACCAGCATTATATTACTGGCGTTTTTGCGTATTTTTAAAGGGCCAGCGTTTTTTTTTCCCTCAATGATCTAAAACGTTGGGAATCGACGTTCAGTCGCGTTTTTGAGCGCTTGAATGTTTTTACAGCTGAAAAACGTCTCTCAGAACCCTCTGGTCTTGGGTTTTTTTTACAGCTCAAAAACGTCACTGCTAAAAACAGTTGATAACAGCCTATGTGTGCATGAACACATAGGATAACATGATGGAGAGTTTATTGACTGTAGAAAAACACGTCTGCAGCTAAAAACAGCTGCTGTAAAACAGTAAAAAAAACTTCCTGTGTGCATAAGGCCTAAAAGATAACAGAAGAGAGTTCAGGGGCTACTGAAAACAATGCCTAACTGCTCCCAAACGTCCGTTTGCCAGCAACAGTGTACATGAGGTCTAAATAAAACAAAGAAACAGACAAACCTTCAAGACTTTCTTGGGCATCAGAGGAAAGTTCTCCATTTTGCAACTGGTCTTGTAAATACTGGATGATGGAAAATGCCAAACGTTTCTTGTCCGCCATTATTTTTACAAATCTTTATGTCACAAGAGCCACCTCTACAAATGCATTAAACAGCTGTTAGGATACGAATGCAAACCATCATCTTACAAAGTCTGAAATGTCACACCTAGGCACAGTAATACAGTAAAAGATTTTTAAAAAAAGCAGTGCTGCGAGTTTCATTTCTTATTGGTCAACAGGCCTATAGACATGAAAGGCATATTAATTCAAAAATTAAAACATTCTACATAAAAATATGCAAAACAAGGAATAGCACCCAGGCTAAATGAATAATTTATAATAGCATGGTGGAGATCTTTCCTGGTTGGCAAAGTAGAATTGCAGATTAAATTCTAATTGGGGGGGATTCTCGGCATAGAATTTTACTGCATTTTTCATGCATGCAGGAATGTTTTCTTTAGGGAAAAAAAGCTGGTGAATGTGTTGTAGTGTGTACAAATGCAACAGGACTGCATCTTTCTGTAGAGCACTGGATGTCACCGTGCTGCTGCGCAGAGCCATGAATGAAGAAAAAAATAAAACAAAAGTGCAGTACACGAAACCGCTCCTTGCCGCAGTGGACATCAACATCACAGTAAAGTGCTGCATTATACTGTACAGGCAAGTGTGAACCTAGCCTAGAGGGTGTATTTACACACGTCCATTAAGCTACATTTTTCTGCAAACTACCTCCCATGTGTGGTGTGAAGAGGGCATATAGAAAACAAATTGTTGATGTGCCCCATTTACACCATACATGTGCAGTGGAGTACAGAAAATCGCAGCTCAGCGGACATGGTGTACATGTATAAGCCATACAGCAGTAGTATAGTATACAAGCAGGCCCCGACTTACAAATTTACAAATGGAAGAAAACAGGAAGTGAGACAAAATCTACCCCTAGGAAGGGAAATTCACTCCTGTAAGTTAAAATTGGAAAAAGGCGTCTCCACTGAAGCTTTATCGCCAATCCTTAGGTTTCCACAACAGCCCAAAATTTTCAAAATTCAATTGTCCAAATTGTCAGAGGAACAGAAAGTGAGGTGAAATCTTCTGAACAGAAGCAAAACAAACATTACAGTGGTGTTAACCCTTCTAGGGTTGCACCGAAAATTAACAAGTTACATTTACTGGTAACAGTGTTTCTGGGAATTCTTCCAGGATGGCACAGCTGAGAGATGACTGGTCTCACCTGGACAGGAAACACAATCAAGAACAGAGTTTAAAAGGTCCCACCCTCCCTCTGCCCTTCAGTTGAGACAAAGTATTAGCCCACACTGATGCAAGAGTGTATCCTTCTGTGCCAACAAAAAACACCAACACATAAACGGGTGGGAAGTAGGCCTGCCATCCTGGAAGAATTCCCAGAAACACTGTTACTGGTAAGTGTAACTGGTAATTTTCTCCAGTCATTCTTCCAGGACGGCACAGCTAAGATGATGAGCAAGGAGCTCAGGCCTACCTTTAGGGCGGGACCACTGCCTGCAGGACTTTTCTACCGAACGCCAGGTCCTGAGGTGACAAGAACTCAACCCTGTAGTGCCTCAGGAATGTGTTCTGGCTTGTCCACATGGCTGCTTTACAAATCTGGTCAATCGAGGTGCCCGCCTTTTCAGCCCAGGAGGTCGCCAGAGACCTAGTGGAATGAGCTTTCAATCGAGCAGGGGCTGGTTTACCAGCCTGCTCATAAGCTACTAAAATTGCCTGCCTTATCCACCTTGCCACGGTCGACTTAGATGCCTGGAGACCCTTCTTCGGACCCCAGAAATTAATCAGCAAATGGTTAAACCTTCTAAAACCTCTGACTCGGTCTAAGTAAATTAACAGACGTCTAACATCCAAAGTGTGGAAGCTTGTTTCCCTCGCATTACGGGAAGTTGCGCAAAATGAGGGGAGAACAATCTCCTGGTTCCTATGGAACTGAGAGGCTACCTTTGGAAGGTATAGGGGGTCTTGTCTAAGTATCACCCTGTCCTCTAAAATCAACAAAAAGGGCTCTTTAATTGTCAGAGCCTGTAGGTCACCTATCCTTCTGGCTGACGTAATCGCCAGCAGGAAGGCCATTTTAAGAGAAAGTAACTTAAAAGACATCTGAGCTACCGCTCAAAAGGTTCTCTAGTTAGGGCATCCAGTACAAAGGATAAATCCCACGGCGGAAAACTCTTTGATCTCACGGGGTTACCCTTTCTCTGGCCAACAAAAATCTTTTTATGAGCGGGTCCAGGGCTAGCTTTCTATCTAAAAATACAGATAGGGCTGCCACCTGGACCCTGAGGGTCTTGACTGCTAGACCCAGATCCACTCCATCCTGAGAAAAATCCAGAATGGTTGGAATAGCCTGTACCGGGACTTCTCTCGCTGAACACCAGCGAGAGAAGACCCCCCCAGACTTTGGCGTATATGCGCCTGGTGACCAGCTTCCTGCTAAACAGGAGGGTGTCAATTACTTTTTCCAAGCACCCTTTTTCTCTAAGGAGCTCCCTCTCAAGCACCAGGCCTTCAGGGACAGGAACCCTGGATCGGGATGAAATACTGGTCCCTGACAGAGGAGATCCTGTCTGAGGAGGTAGACGAAGAGGAAGGGCGACTGACCACCTCTTCAGAGTGGGAAACCACGCCCTCCTTGGCCACCAAGGCGTGATCAGAACAAGACAGACACCTGTCCGGCTTAGCTTCTGAAGTACCCTGGAGATGAGAGCAAGGGGAGGAAATGCATATGCCAGGCCTAAGTCCCACCTGTGGACTAGGGCATCTACTCCCTTGGACTCCAATTCCCTGGCGAGAGAGAAAAACCTTGGAGTCTTCCTATTTCCTCTGGAGGCAAACAGGTCCACCTCTGGAGAACCGAACTGCTGTTTTATCAAAGCAAAGACCTTGTTGCAGAGTTCCCATTCCCCTTGTTGAATGGGCCGTCTGCTCAGATAGTCTGCTTCCGCAGTGTGCTCTCCCCTTATGTGGACCGCAGAGATTGAAGGAATCCTTCTTTCTGCCTACTCGAGGATATCCTGCGCCAGCTTGGCTAGTTTTTGGGACTTGGTTCTCCCTTGGTGGTTCAGGTAGACCACTGCAACTACGTTGTCCGAGAACACCTGAACCTCCCTGTCCTGGATCCGATCCCTGAACATCTTCAGTGCCTCTCCGACTGCCAGGAGCTCCCTGAAGTTGGAAGATGCCCTGCTCTGGGCCTGATCCCAGGATCCCTGGGCTCGAAGGTCTTCCAGTCGGGCCCCTATCCCCAAGCGCTCGCGTTGGTAGTAACGCTTAGAGGCTTTTGTTGGGTCCAGGGAAGACCGTCCAACCCCCACCCTGGACTGAGTCACCATCCCCAAGGTACCGCAGGGATACAAGATGTCATGAGGCCCAGGACTCTCATGATGGCCCTCAGTGACACCACCTTGGAGTCGCACAGGGCCGACACTGCTCCCTGAACCTTCTCTATCTTTTCTAGGGGGGAGGAAAATTCTCTGCGCTACCGAATCCACTCGGTAGCCCAAGAACCCCTTTGTCTGAGATGGCTCTAGGGAGGACTTCTCCTGACTGATCATCCAGCCTAAGCTTTCCAGGGTGGAAATCACTCTGTCCCGATCTGACAACAGCTGATCCTGGGAAGTTTTGTAGATCAGCATGTCGTCCAAGTATGGAATCAGGGCAATTCCTTGGAGGAGGAGATATGATACCACTTTGGCGAGGACCTTTGTAAAGATCCTTGGGCTGGAAGCCAGCCCAAAGGGAAGTGCCCTGAATTGCCAGTGTTGGACGCCCTGCTTCGTCTTGATTGCAAAGCGCAGGAATCTCTGGTGATCCAGGAAATGGGGACATGGAGGTAGGCGTCCTTCAGCTCCAGCGTGATCATGAAAACCCCCTCCAAGAGGTGTCTCCTGATCGTGTAGATACTTTCCATACAAATTTTTTTGTATCTTAAGTGTTTGTTCAGCTTCCGTAAATTTATAATCAGTCTTAACTTCCCCGAGGGCTTCACTACCACAAAAATGTGCGAGTAAAACCCCCGCCCCAACTGTCCTGCTGGAACTGGGACGACGACCTCCTGATCCACGAACTCCCGAACGCATTCCAGGAGCCCCTCCACTTTCAGCGGATTTCGGGACAAGTGCGTCAGGACGAAGTTTGGAGGAGGGGTGGACAGGAACTCCAACCTGTATCCCTCCTCTACCAGGCGGAGAAAGTACGGGCTCTGGGTGATTTTCTCCCACATGGGGAGGAACCACCTGAGCCTCCCACCAACCCGCGGGTTGGCGTCACTTAGAATCCTTAGTGGAAGGACCGGGACCGGAAAAAAGGATTCCTCCTTTCCGTTTTGCCTTCCCGAACCCCCACCTTTTACCCGCCTCCCTCTTACCCTTGGACCTGTCCTTGGCAGGGGGGCCTCAGAAAATTTCCTTTCCTTGCCCTTTTTGGGCTTCACAGGAAACTTCTTTCAGTTTTCTGCTGAACGGGACAGAACCTGCTCTAAGCCTGTCCCAAAGAGCAGGGAGCCCTCGAAAGGTATCCCACAAAGACGGGATTTGGACGTGAAATATCCATCCCACGTCTTTACCCAAAGTGCCCTCCTAGCTGAATTTATGAGGGCCGCTGACTTGGCAGTTGTCTTTACTGTTTCTACTGCCGAGTCAGCCAGAAAAGCTACTGCTTTTCCAATCACCTCCAGGGAGTCCAAAACCTCCTTGGTTTTGGTTCCTCTGGATACATGATTCACCAACCTGCCAACCCAGGCATCAGCATTCCTGGCAACACAGGCGGAAGCCAATGCTGGTCCCATAGCTGCTGCATTGGTTTCCCAGGCTCTAAGCAGCAAAGTTTACGACTTTCGGTCCATCTGGTTGGGGATGTTGCCAGCATCCTCGAAGGAAAGGTCTAACCGCTTGGATACCTGGGCCAAGGAGGCATCCAGCCTGGGGACCTTAAGGAACTTTTCCTCATCATCCTCGCTAAAGGAGCACCTGCGTTTCCAGGTCTTCAGCCTCAAAACCTTCTTCTCCGGTTCCTTCCATTCCCTCAGAATTATATCCCCGAGAGACTGGTGGACCGGGAGAGATTTTGCCTGTGGTTTAGACAGACCCCTGTACATCCTGTCTTGGGCTGAAACCTTTTGTGATGGCTGCTGGATCCCCTCAGAGGAATAGATCGCCTCCAGGAGGCCCTCCATATCCTCTGCAGAGAACAGGTGTCTGCCAGGCCTAGACTCCTCACTCTCCTGGCTATCATGATCCTCCTCTGGGGAGCTCAGTTCCGAAAGTTCGGCTTCTTCAGAGTGATGCTCCGTTGGAACTTCTAAGGACCCCCCTGTGCTACCCATGGAGGTCCCCTGGGATGGGGACCCCTTCCTCCTACGGTTGGACTCTGCCCGGCGGCCGGTTCCTGTAGCAGATTTAAAGGCCTGAAGGGTAGACAGCATTTCAGATTGTAAGACAAGGCAATCCTTCATGACCTGCGCAGTCTCTTTGCCCGCTAACTTGTGGATGCACTTAAAGCAAAAGGACTTTGTGTGCTCCTGTGGAAGTCTATCGTTGCAATAACCGCAACGCTTAGAGCGGGAAGGGGCATTAGATTTAGATCTAGTGGCAGACCCCTGGGCATTCTGTTCCTGCAAAGAAACACACAGCAAACGTACATTAGCTCAAAAGGACGTTTCTCCATGAGGGGGGTAAGGAATAGGGCTCCCCCCCTCCTTCATCCGGGTAGACTCACCCCCTGTGGCCTCCTCGAGTGCTGAGGGCCCTTCTGGCCCGCTTTCCCTCTCCATCTGCCCCCTCCGAACGCCAAGCAGGAGCCTTTGGCAGCTTCTCTGAACAGGGAAAGCCTGGACCCCCTATCCGTGCTGTCCCGCATGTACACACGCCGATGGCCGTCGCCATTTTGCCGGAGCCGACGCGGAAATGGCCTCTAGCGGTGGACGTGAATACAGAAACGCGCACACGCTCCTCCTCCCGGCAACCGGAAGCTCAGCACAGCGTCCCGACCACCTGGAGAGCTCCATGGGGCCGGTTAAGATTTTGGCGCCCAAGCTTTCCTGTCAGCCTCCACCTGCAGCTGGTGTGCGCCCCCACCGTCTGCTCCCCTGACCACCAGTGCTCTGGATGACACCCCGCTCAGCTGCATAAAGGAATCTGGCTAGCCATTCTGACAGCATCCTCCGTCCCATCCACCACTTTCAGGTAGGAGGAGGGAGTAAGAAAGTGGTCCCTGGGGTTCTGGGTGACCCCACTGTCCCCAGAATTCCCCAGCTATCGGAGGTGGGGGGGGGGGCTTTACTGCCATCTACCACTTTCAGGCTGACCCCCCGGCCCCAAGGTCGCCTTACCGGGAATCCCTCCTGGACTGGGCAGGCTTTGCCCCCGACCGGCATCCACCCCTGGTCTGCTGCAGGGCCAGTATCCAGGAGGGGGACCTCAGCCCCAGGCCTTGATCCAAGGGAAAAAAATAAAAAAATGTTTCGCTTCATCCCTATGGGAAACACAATCAAAAACTGAGGGGCAGAGGGAGGGTGGGGCCTTCTAAACTCTGTTCTTGATTGTGTTTCCTGTCCAGGTGAGACCAGTCATCTCTCAGCTGTGCCGTTCTGGAAGAATGACTGGAGAAATATAAATATTTTTTAAAAACTGTAATTTTCGGTTTCGGTTTTCAGCCTTTGTGCATTTTTGATTTTGGTACCAAAATTTCCATTCTGTGCAAAACTAAACCCTTCCCTTTGCTATTCAAAAAAACCTATTTTTTTTTGGCTGGAGTTGCACTTAAATATACATGTTCCAGCTTACAAATTCAACTTAAAGCGGAGTTCGTCGTTTTTGTTTTTGTTAAAAGTCAGTGGCTACAAAAAGTGTAGCTGCTGACTTAATAAACACACACCTGTCCCACAATCCGGCCGCCCAAACCCTCGGTTCTCTCCCTCATTTCTCCCCGGCATCACAAGTGTGGGCACCCGGCTGTGACAGTTTGCGGCTTCACAGCTAGATGCGAACTGCACATGCGCGAGTCGCTTCCTAAATGGCCGGGTAATCTTCTTTGAAGACTGGAGGGAGGGGGAGAGAACTTCCGCCTAGGCGTCCCGAGCGGAAGTGAAAGGTGGGTATCTGTTAAAACTAGGTACCCACTGACGCCCCCCCAAAAAAAATTACATACCAAAAGGTGGCATGTAGAGGGTGAGGAGTCCTTAAAGAGGATCTTCCACTTTTGGGATAGAACTCCACTTTAAGAACAAACCTCAAGAATCTATCTTGTTTGTAAGCTGGGGACCGTCTGTATACACCACTTCTCTGGCGCACCTGTGCAGCTCCATTCCATGGAATAGGTCTTGCTTTGAGAAGTTTAAATTAGGGAGTGTTGGCCTCTTGTGTCCTCTGCAAACTCTCTTGCAACATCGCTGGATCGAGATGGGGCTCAGGTAAGTATTAGGGGGGGCTGCTGCACACCAGTTTTTTTTACCTTAATGTATTAAAAAGTCAAGGGCAGAGACCAATCCCCAAAAAAACTAAAAAAGTCGCCCCCAAAGTAGTACAGGAACCTTTTTCCAAGTCAGAGCGCCTTGAGTCACTCCTATTTAGAACGGTTCCACTGCAATGCATGGAGGCGACTCATGTGAGAACCGACTCTAATAAGTTCAGTATGTTGACAGATTTATAAAAAATATAATAAAAACACGTGGATGCACACTCACAAACTGAGGTAATCAGACAGCATAATAGGATCAAAGGGGTCTTCTGCTGTGTCCCGGGTGAGGTGTTCCAGCAGGCAGATCCGCTAGTTGCTTCCAAGCAGGGTAAGCTGGTGGTTTCCAGTGCTTCCAGGGAGCTGGGGACAATGTGCTGTACATGGAGGTTGGGTGATGACGCCACTTCTGGGTTCACGGCAGACACGCGCGTTCGGATCATCCGTGATCTTTTGTCAGGCTTAGCATACTGTCCCAAACTCAGTGGAAGTGCTGGAAACCACTAGGGTACCCGGCTTGGAAGCAGCTAGCGGACCTCCCTGCTGGAACACCTCACCTGGGACACAGCGGAAGACCCCTTTGATCCTATCATGCTGTCTGATCACCTCAGTTTGTGAGTGTACATCCTGGTGTGTTTTTTTTTTTATATTTTAATAAATCTGTCAGGAAGAGTTCCCACCATTACACTTTGGCATTTTGTTGTGTAGCACTGGATGAAGTGGTAATGTTGAACAAGATCACACTCAGGCTCCATTCACACTACTGCGATTTCAGATGCAAATTGAACTCAACTCTTAGACAATCACATGACAATGGAGATCACGTTGTTTTCAATGGTGCCCGTTTGCACCAATGTAACCCAGCAAATCGCGTTTTTTGGATAAGATTCCTGTACTACTTTGGTGCAATTACAGTACAATTTTGGCCCCATAGAATATGCAAACCACTTCAAAGGAGCATCCAAGTTTGTACTACATCCTACAACAGGAACTGTTCGGGTATTCAGACAGCCACAGGTGCTGGCTGTCTGCATACAATAGCTAGCAGGGGAGATTCATCCATCTGTGTTGTTTAGCATGGGATAGACAAGGGAATTGATGGAACCATGGGTATGTGGATGGCTAGCCTTAGAAAGCTGAGAATGCTCACATAAAAAAGATCAATCATGTGACAAGTAAATTCTTGTTCATTCATTTTACCTGTACACGACTGTATAATAAAAGCGAATCGTAACTTGTGTGTGTGAACTTTCACAACATATTTAGTAAATTTTCAATGTATCTAAAAACTGAAGATTTCTGCTGAAATTTAATTGCTTTCAGTAACACAACTTACAGGATTCAGTTTTCTAATTGAATCCAAAAAAAAAAAAAAAAAAAAGTGTGAATCTTGGATGAAATCATTTAAAATTGGATGATCAGCAGAACATCCATTTTTAAAGTGGTTGTCAACTTGTGACAACCACTTTAACATACAGGTAAGCCTATGATAAGGCTTACCTGTAGGTGCCCTGCATATCTCCTAAAGCTGTACGGTTCAGGAGATATGCAGTGCATTTGCTGTGCCGACACGACTCCGGCCAGTCACAGCACCAGTCGCGGCCCCCGGAGGGAAGAGTGGCAGAAGATGGACGCCGCCAGCACAGGGGACAGCGCTGGACGTCGCAGACTTCGTTTGCAGGCAAGTGGCACATAATGGGCTACTATGCATAGTAGCCCATTATGCTTCTATATTACAGGGGCATGTAGAGGAAAGTAAACGTAAAGTTAAACAAAAAGTATGTTCCACTTTAAAGCATAATATTACACTTGAGGCGAGGTTGGGTTACCTTTGAGAAGCGCCATCTGAATGGTGCCTGCAGCTGCAGGCACCATTCAGATATTGTTTTTTAGAGCTGGCGATTCTGAAAAAGATAAAAGTGGTCTTATCGGCGGATTCTTTTACCAGCGCCGGAAGAGGTGTCCCCCCTCCCGCCGCTTTTCCGTCATCTCCGCCGCTTACCGGACCCGCCGGCAGCGGCGGAGATGATCGGATTCGTCCCCCCCTCAGTGTCCGTTCACTCGGCTCCATAATACAGCAGGGTGGAAATGACGTCAGAAGTCACGTCCGCCCAACGGTCTTAAAGGGCCCATTTTTTTTTTTTGGGCTGTCATTTTTTTTTCAAAAAAATTTTTTTTTTTTGGATTTTAGTATAAATATGAGATGTGAGGTCTTTTTGACCCCAGATCTCATATTTAAGAGGACCTGTCATGCTTTTTTCTATTACAAGGAATGTTTACATTTCTTGTAATAGGAATAAAAGTGATCAAATTTTTTTTTTTTTTTTTTTAAAGGACAGTGTAAAAATAAAAAGTAAAAAGCAAAATAAATAATAAAAAAAATTTAAAGCGCTCCGTCCGCCGAGCTCATGCGCAGAAGCAAACGCATATGTAAGCCCCGCCCACATATGAAAATGGTATTCAAACCACACGTGAGGTATCGCCGCGATCGTTAGAGCGAGAGCAATAATTTTAGCACTAGACCTTCTCTGTAACTCAAAACTGCTAACCTGTAGCATTTTTTAAACGTCGCCAATGGAGATTTTTAAGTTTCAAAGTTTGTCGCCATTCCGCGAGCGGACGCAATTTTGAAGCATGACATGTTGGGTATCATTTTACTCGGCGTAACATTATCTTTCACAATATGGAAAAAAATTGGCCTAACTTTACTATTTTCTTATTTAACTTAAAAAACTGAAATTTAAAAAAAAAAAAAACATGCGCTTGTAAGACCGCAGCGCAAATACGGTGTGACAAAGTTTTGCAACAATCGCCATTTTATTCTCTAGGGTGTTAGAAAAAATAATATATAAAATGTTTGGGGGTTCTAAGTAATTTTATGGCAAAAAAAAAAAAAAATGGTTTTAACTCATAAGCACCGAACCCAAAAAACAGGCTCGGTCTTGTAGTGGTTAAAAACTAATGACAGAGCTATGTTTTTAAGGCTCCACCCTGGAATCATTTACATTTGTGTTACTCTCTAAGGCCTCATACACACGGACGTTTTTTGACGCCGGCGTTTTCTGGCATTTTTTGCAGCTCTCCATGTTAGTCAATGGCCCCATAAAAACGTTGGCGTTTTTGAGCTGTAGGTGGCGTCGGCGTTAGTGAGCAGAGAGTAGAACCCATGGCCATCGCGTTCTGAGGCTGTAACGTTTTGACGTTTTTTGACGCCGACGCCACAAAACGCCAACAAACGCCACCTAATATTGTACCGGCGTTTTTTGACGCCGACGTTTTTAGGTTGAAAAATAGCAGAGGGATGATTTTTTTTAAAAAAAACGCCTATTGACGCCGACGCTCACTAACGCTCAAAAACACCAATGCATAACGCCGAAAAACGTCGACTTTTTTTCCTTGACGTCGGACCCGACGTTTTGTTTATTTTTTTAGATATGCCCGTGTGTATGAGGCCTAAAGAGCAATCTGTGTGTTTGGATTGCTCTTGAGCCTAGATTCACAGCGATTTATCATGCGGTTGGACAATGGCACCATCCGAATTGGTGCAACACCGCATTTGCGGCGCTTCACCGATTCCCAAAGTAGTTTCTGTACTACTTTGGGCAACTTCAGGGTGCGATTTTCCACGGACATCTGTGCAACAACCTGCACAGATGTCTCTGAAATCGCCCCCGTAGTCGGGACTGACATGCGGGAATGAAACTGTGCGAGTTAAGCTGAACGTGCACGATTTCATTCCCGCTGTCAGTGTGAACATGGACTTAGAAAGCATTTGACATGTGGTGAGGAGGCGTTGTTTTGCCTTCTCACCACCTGTTTTAGGTTTG
>BLSH010434633.1:560188-575410 GCA_018402905.1 Glandirana rugosa
TGGCGTACTATTTAGCGACACTTCCGACGTTTTGTTTATTTTTTTAGATATGCCCGTGTGTATGAGGCCTAAAGAGCAATCTGTGTGTTTGGATTGCTCTTGAGCCTAGATTCACAGCGATTTATCATGCGGTTTGACAATGGCACCATCCGAATTGGTGCAACACCGCATTTGCGGCGCTTCACCGATTCCCAAAGTAGTTTCTGTACTACTTTGGGCAACTTCAGGGTGCGATTTTCCACGGACATCTGTGCAACAACCTGCACAGATGTCTCTGAAATCGCCCCCGTAGTCGGGACTGACATGCGGGAATGAAACTGTGCGAGTTAAGCTGAACGTGCACGATTTCATTCCCGCTGTCAGTGTGAACATGGACTTAGAAAGCATTTGACATGTGGTGAGGAGGCGTTGTTTTGCCTTCTCACCACCTGTTTTAGCCCCTTAAATGCTGGGCCAACGCACTAAGTGCAACGGGGGGGGGGGGTGTTTAATTCCTGCTGCAGCATGTGTGCACCCCTGGCTGCTGTCTTTCCAGCTGATGTGAAGTGGTAAAAACTGTTTTACTGTCACCACCCTAACCATTAGTATAAATGACCCCTTAAAGCAGAAGTAAACCCAAGGATTTAACAGTTTCTCAAAACAGTTACATTCGAGGCATTCCGTGATTGCTGTCAACTGTCACAATTGCTTGTGCTCTCAACCAAATCATCAAATGGCTGGTTCATGTGAGCAGTATCAACAGCAGAACAGAGGATAAGATGGCAGCTTCTTTGGCTGTAAAGAAGAGGGTTTTAATACTTCAATACTTTTACCCCCTTCCTGCTCAGGCCAACTTTCAGCACTGTCACACTTTGAATGACAATTGCACAGTCATTCAACACTGTAGCCATATGAAATTTTTAGCATTTTACTGAGACAGACGGCGCTGCGTGATTGGTCCCGAAGTTTTCTAGGACCTGTCCTGTGTTCCAGAAGACTTCGGGAGGGAGGGGGAAGGAGACCTTCCACTTCCGATAGCCTAAGGCGACAGGAGCGGAAGTACCCAAACAAAATCGGGTATCCCCCCCCCCCCCCCTCAAGCTCCGTTTTAGCATCCGGAGCTGGGGAGGACTTAAAGCAGAAGTTCCACTTTTGGGTGGAACTCCGCTTTAATCACTGCTGGGTTTTTTTATTTTTTGCTAAACAAATTAAAAAGTCCGGAAAATATGGGGAAAAAAAAGGTTTTTGTTTCTGCTATAAAATTTTACAAATAAGTAATTTTTCTTCTTCGCTGATATGCCTGCAGCGATAATCAGGACACTGATGATCGGTGTAAAAAACAATGTGCTGACAGCCTTAGCACTCCTTTCCTTCCACAAACAACGTGTGAGGAAAGGACTGCTGCTGACATCCAGGTCTCGATTGCCAGCCCATTTCATTGGCTGGGTGGGATGAGGTCACTATCGAGCATGTGCGGAAGTTCAGTCAGATTCAACATTGCCAAATCTGTACAGTGAGCTGCGCGTACCAGGGCGGGCAGCCAAGTAGTTTAAATGCAGAAGAGACAAAACATGTCTCTTCCGCATTAAAAATCCTGCCTGTCGACCCATTTCAATTGGTTAGCATACAGTTCCACTTTAAAGTGGGAGTAAACTCCCATCTCTGACATGTACCTATAGGAACGCCTATAACAAGGCTTACCTACAGATAATGTAAATATCTCCTAAACGTGCACAGTTTAGGAGATATTTACTGTACATGCAGCTGATGTCATAAATGCATGCACTCTGATGGAACGGCCACCCGGCCGTTCCTTCAGAGTCCTGTGCCGTAAACGGCTGCTCCTCCACTCATGCCAGTCACACAGCCAGAGTTGACAGACCTTGAAGGAAGAGAGATGAAGATGGAAGCAGCCTCCAGCAATGACATCGCTTCGCTGGAGGGCTTTGTTTTCGGGCAAGTTTAACACAGGGCTTGACAAATTTGCTTTGAATCTAGGCGCCAGCTAAAAAAAGTTAGGAGCCAGTTTTTTTATAGCGTAGTGTTGGGTTGTCAGCGCCCGGGGTAAGACAAGTAATTTGCTCCCCTAACTTACCCACAGCAGAGCAGCCAGTCAATAACTCCAACGTAACACCATTACATCAGGGTTATGGGTTGGCCAGAAAGAGTGACACTAAAAAATCTGTTATGGGGGGAAACTCCTTATTATGCCGAATGCATCGTGACTGCGGCATGTAAAACACCCTCATCTGCTGCCTAATGGAGCTTAAGGGAGGCTATGGTGGGTGCCAAAAACATGTCTACTGCACATTTTTACCACCCAACTTGTACATCTAGACAAAGCCTTAGTGACATTGTAAATAAAATACAAAAAAAAAAGTGAAATGTATTCCAGCGCTGCTGATCTTCTGCTGCCTCTTTGCAGCCACTTCCTGCATACATGTGTGTCCCCCACAGTGACTTTTCATTGCTCTGGTGGGTTTCCGGTCACCATGAAATACTGGATTCCAGCTGCACATAAAAAGTGGTAATTGTTGATGGTACTCAGGGCTTTATCACAATTTTGTTGCTTAGAATAAAGGTCACATTTCTCGCGGCGCAACATCATCTATCTCATTATACAAAAATAAAAAATGGGCTAACTTTACTGTTTAGTTTTTTTTTTTATTCATTAAAAGTGTATTTTTTCCAAAACAATTGTGCTTGAAAGACCGCTGCGCAAATACCATGTGACATAAAATATTGCAGCAACCGCCATTTTATTCTCTAGGGTCTCTGCTAAAAAATAATATATAATGTTTGGGGGTTCTAAGTCATTTTCTAGCAGAAAACACTGGATCTTAAATTTTAAGCCACTTATGTGAGAAAGGGTTTAGTCTTTAAATGGTTAAACTTTCCTGATAACAGCCCGGGAGATAATTGCTTTGAAAGACAGATAAGATACATTGTTGCTTGTTTATTCTTCCTAACTCTCAACAAACATTCCAGGCAGCCAGCCAAATTTAACAGCTGTTAGATTAAGCAGAGAAGGCTCTCACTGAATCTGAGGCTGTTTTACCATAGTGATAGAAGGAACGGCTGTCACTCGCCAGGGCGCGATTTCTGGTCGCCATGGCGACCTGGCGCCCGGGGTTTGTCAAGGCCTGGTTTAACATAATGTATATTACCTTGCAGGTCAGAAAAAAGAAAACCTCACCTAGCAGTTTACTACCGCTTTAAGCTACAAAAAGAGTATAAAAGGGTTGTACACTTGCCTTGGCCTTGATGTACTACTACGTAGGGACCAACGTTTTTTCTGAGAGGAGAGTCGAGGGGCAAAAAAAAAAAAAAAAAAAAAAAAAAAAAAAAAAAAAAAAAAAAAAAAAAAAAAAAACAACCCATGGAATCACTTTACAAATCACACCACAATCGCATGCACCTGCAATTTGTGTGTGTTTCTATTGAAGCCTATGGGCCAGAATTGCACTAAAGTAGTACGAAAACCTTTAGCCTGGGTTCATACTTCTGCGATCTCAGAGAACGCATGTGATTCGCACCCACACCGCAGGTGTCGGTCACATGCGATCTCTGAGCAACGCAAGTTCAGCCATCTCTGAGCAACGCAAGTTCAGCCATACAGCTATATGAATGAACTTGCATTAGATTCGCACAAAAAAAAAAAAAGTGCAGGTACCTTTTTTTGCCTGCAGTGGAATCGCATGGGTGTTCCCACCCATGCGATCCGATTCATGTGCTAGTTCACACTACGATCTGCGAAAAAAAACTGGGGGTATCATAAACTTTGTAATGACACCCGCAGCGGTTCGCAGAAGGCCAGTGTGAACTGCTTGTGGGAAGAATGCGATGTAGGAACCAGCTCTGTAATTGCGCCGATTCCCGCATTGCACATATGTAAACCGGGCCTTAAAATTGTTCTGTACGTCACACTGATGTGAATGGACACCATTGAAAAAAAAAAAAAAACGTGATTTCCCTTGTCGTGCAATTCTGTGCAACTCGCATCTGAAATCACACAAATCGCGTCTGAAATGTTAACAGAGCCTTAGCTGCATTTCTCCATCAGCTCATCCCCCAAAGTTATTACCTTTTGTATCAATTGACCCTGCCTTCTAGATTGTAAGCTCTAGTGAGCTTCCTCTGATTCCTTCTGAATTGAATTGTATTGTAACTGTACTGTCTGCCCTAACATTGTAAAGCGCTGCGCACACTGTTGTCGCTATATAAATCCTGTATTATAATTCCATGGGCAGTACCTACCACTTACTGCCTATTAAAGGTCACCATACACATTACAATCTGATCATACAATAGGGTTGCCGCCTCATCCCTTTAAACCTGAACACATTTGAATTACACAGGTTCTGAGGCTAATTGAATGCAGGTAAGGCTGGGTTCACACTATCTGACACAAAAACAGTCAGACTTTTGATCCAACTTTGCCCTGCAACATCGGTCCTACTTCTGTCCTACTTCCATCCAACTTGAATGAACAAGATAAGATTTTGTTCCGACTTTGAGATAGTGACTTGTCCTTTGACCAATCAAAACAATCCCAGCATGAGATAAATTCCTTTTACTGCTGCTGTAATCACCAAGTCGGATGTCACAAGTTGGATGGTTAGAACAAGGATCCGACTTTGATCCTACTTCAATGATATTTAATGGGCTGAAGTAGGACCAAAGTAGTACAGGAACCTTTTTCCCAAATCAGACCGACTTGTGTCGGACCAGTTAAGACTGCTCTCATAGGGAAACCTTGATTTTGTGATGTAATGCGACTTGTGCTCACAATGTCGGTCCATTTGTCGGACAAGTGTGAACCCAGCCTCAGGCAGTCAAGTGAGTTTAATTACCACCTTAATCAGCCGCACAACCTGTGTAATTAATGTGTGTTCGGTTTTAAAGGGAAAAGGTGGCAACCCCAGGGCTGGTGCAAGGATTTTTGACACCATAGGTCAGGGGTGTCAAACTGGCGGCCCTCCAGCTGTTGCGAAAAGTCCCATCATGCCTCTGCCTGTGGGAGTCATGCTTGTAATTGTCAGCCTTGCAATGCCTCATGGGATTTGTAGTTCCGCAACAGCTGGAGGGCACCCCCATTTGGCTCTGCCCTTGACCCCACCCTCTTTGCCCTGTCCATGTATACGATGGAGGTGGCGGAGATTTTTGCAGCGCCTTTCTACCTATTTCTTTAGCCGTGGTCCACAGGCTTGCACCTGTGCCTCTGGACCCGGCCTAAAGACAAATAATGATGGCACCGGCTTGCTTCCTCGTGCCAACCATGGTCCAGAGGAATATGGACAGACTACGGTAATATATAGACAGGCTGGGGTAGTATAGGGACAGGCTGGGGACAGTATATGTTGGGAGGGGAAATCGCGGCAAGCCCAGAACTAAATGCAGGGCTTTCATCTCACCCGCCCCAGCCGGTTCCATCATTAATGCAGCACTTCTGGGCTGGGCAGCAGCTCTTTGTCCTGGCTCCCTCCTCTCACTGCCGCTGCTAGGGTGGCACTGGCACTGCAGGCTGGGGATAGAGTGGTCCCGGAGAAAGCAGGCTGAGAGAATGGGGGTGGAGAGGGCAAATTGTTTCTGCACAGACCACAGGGGCAGCGGGGATGTCTTCACTGTTCACATTTCCCCGCCCTGGTGTGCTGCCAGCCATGGCTCTCCAGTGACATGAGTGATCGAAGCAGAGCAGTGACAGATCAATAGTGGCCGGGCGCCCTCGGCGGCAGTGCACCCTAGGCGGCCGCCTAGTGGTAGAGCCGGCCCTGGGCAACCCTATCATACAGCCAACTTTAAAGCCAAAGGACAACCTACCTAATCTAGCCAATCAATGTATATTCTGCCAGGCAAACTCTTATACTTTATGGCTGTTGGTAGATCTGAAGAAGATTGTATAAATCAGATTGTGTGTGTGTGTGGTGAGCTTACAATCAGCCACCACCTTCTGGCACTATGAAATTATGAAGCCTGTTGGTGGTAGGTTGCCCTGACCAGCCATCCTCAATAATAGTGGTGTATGTGATGAGCAAACAGGAAGCAGTGCTGACTCTCCCTGGGGGCGCCCAGTATTGTAGCCCATCACCTCCCTCCATATCATGTCTGACCACCCAGCCCTGCTCCCACTGCATCCTCACCACCCCTCCGAGAGGTCCCCCAGCACACAACGAACAAACAACAGCTCACTCACTGGACACTCAGCACATGCAAGCGAGCCGACCTGGAACCGGAAGCGGAATGAGTTGTACGGAACACCAGCGGAAGTGGCGTGTCCTTAGAGCTGTGCCCCCTCGTGTAACCCTTTATTGTTAGGTTTGTATGTTCCTTGTGAGATAAGGAGTCGTGTGTATTCGTAGAGAACAGGAAAAACGTGTAGGACATAAGGGACAAGACTGAGCCTATCCGAGCATTCTCCGCCCAGCTCCACACACGGGGCACATGGCACCTACAGGTATTGGAGAGTCCGGGAGGAGGGGGCGGGAAGGGGCAGGGTGGAGAGCTTTCCACAGGATAATGTGCCTGTTCTGTCATTTGTCCCCATATCACCTGGCCTTCCGTCTGCTGCACGCCTGCTACTGCTGAGCTCAACCGTCTAGGTAAGGCTGCCATAGGAGCTTAGCTTCCTTTACAGGGGTAATAGCTACCAGCCAAATGTTTCTTTCTCATGTACGCTTCCTTAGAACAATAATGGACATTTCTATTCACTATACACAACTGCTTCTTTTCTGCCAGCCTCCACGAGATTAACCACTTCACTGCCAGGGCAATTGGTTCATTTTTTGTTTTCACTCCTGCTGGTTTTTGTTTTTTTGCTAGAAAATGACTGAAACACTCGCTGATCTCTTTTCTGAAAGCGGAGGGGCCCCGGAGAATAAAATGCTGGCAGCAGCAACGGGTTTATTTGGGCAAACCCCTATTTCTAGCAAAAAGAAAAAACAATCTAACAAGAATTTTAGTGCATGCAAGTACAGAATATGCAATTTTTGATAAAACATAAAAGATGGGACTGCATTGAGTATATAGATACCAAACATTAAAGTAAATGTACATGCTGGGTTAAAAATAAATAAATAACCGTCCTATTTACTTGCTCTGTGTAATGGTTTTACACAGAGCAGCCTTGATCCTCCTCTTCTGGGCCCCCCCACCAAGTGCCCCCATAGTAAGCCGCTTGCTATGGAGGCACTGGTGCATGCTCGCTCCTGAGCCCAGCTCTGTGTGTCCATAAGACACATAGAGCTCGGCTTGGCCCAGCTCCCTCCTTACTGGCTGTGATTGACAGCAGCAGGAGCCAAAGGCCCTTGACAGGACCAGACTTCCCCTAATAGCTGCACTGTCAGCAGAGAGTACCCTCGTCTTTGCTCATCACAAGACCGGCACGCGCAGCCCGACGAGTGACGTCATCGCGGACCGCGCCACTGATCCTCTTTCACACCAGGGCCTCCCTCTGCATCCGAGACCACACTCCCAGACAGCTGCAGCCACGCAGCGCACTCTGAGGGGGCTTCCCTATCTCAGCCTGGTGGCACACCAGATTTGGCTCCCTCCACCCTCATCATCCCAGCTATACCACGCGCCCAGTGACAGGCTTGAAAGGGACCCCTCCATTTTGGTACACCCTATACCCCGGCTCTCATGCAGTGACTGGCTACTCTCTGATGTAAGTGCTGTTTTTAACTTATGAATTTAATTAATTTAATCTTATGAACTGCCAATAAATTTTAGACTTTTTACAAGAACTTGGATTGTCCCAGAAACAATTTGTTCCATCATCAGATCACCAGGTTAACCCTTTGGGTAATGACCCACAACCCACAGTATGATCATTAATTGCTTATAACAACCACAACACCTGCTTGGAAGCGCCTTAAAGGAACCCCTTTTTCCTGTGCACACGTCCATGCTCCATCCCCAGAGCTCATCCAGGCAGCATACCTAGCAGGGCACTGAATTTTTCCCTCTGTCACTAACTAATAATCTCTGTGATCAGCTCCTATCCTGCCGTTCCTTTCTTGGAGCCAGTGGCTCCCACTGCTGTATCTGAACCAATGAGGATGGAGAGAGCCAAGAGCCTCAGCTCTCATGCACAATGCTGGATCTAGATTGGGCTCAGATAATTATAAGGGGGGGGGGGGAGCTGCATGCATAAGGTTTTTTCATTCCTCCCAAGACCACCTGCTCTCCACCAGCTCCCTCATCACCTCCTCCCATAATCAACTCCAGGACTTCTCCCGAGCCTCTCCCATCCTCTGGAATTCCCTTCCTCAATCTGTCAGATTGTCCCCAAATCTATCCACTTTCAGGCGATCCATGAAAACTTTTCTCTTCAGAGAAGCCTATCCTACCTCCACCTAACAACTGCATTTTTATTTTCTTCATCAGCTCATCCCCCACAGTTATTACCTTTTCCTATCACTTGACCTTCCCATCTGGATTGTAAGCTCTAACGAGCAGGGCCCTCTGATTCCTCTTATATTGAATTGTATTGTAATTGTACTGTCTGCCCTAATGTTGTAAAGCGCTGTGCAAACTGTCGGCACTATATAAATCCTGTATAATAATAATAATAACTTAATGCATTAAGGTAAAAAAAGTTCTGCCTTTACAACCACTTTAAGATTGTGCTTGCTGTGAAATGGTCAAAAATTGCTGATAGGCAATGCTTTGAAAGCCTTCATGGGTAATTAGTTTTAGGTTAAATGTGACCTAGAATTGATGCTCTTGCTCCAATGTTAATAGAACTACCTCACATGAGCTTTTTTACATACAGGCATGAGCCCCACGCTTGTGTTTGCATTTGGGTGTGTGGGGTTGCTTTTACATTTTTTTTTTTTTTTTATGATTTTCATTTTGAAACATTTTATTATTATTATTATTATTATTATTATTATTATTATTTCCTCTTCAGAGTTTTATTCAAAGGATTTCAGAATACAAAGATTCAACAGCACTTAGAATAGCAGTAATGGGTCCTTAGATAAATGCGACCCAGTGTCTCGGATAACATTTATGAACTTATAACAGCTATATATTGGTGCATCAAGCACTTGGTACCATTGATAAAGGTGTGGGGGGGGGTTAGGGGATATACCCAGGAGCTTAGCAAAGAGATAAATCAGTTAAAAATGGCAAAAGGAGAAAAGCAAGTATAATATATACTTCACAGTGTAACCAGTATATACTTCACAGTGTACATCAGGGAGACTAGGTTAATACTCTTGGGGGGGGGGGGTGAAACTTGTGGAGTACTTGGACCAAGGTGCCAAAGTTTCGGTAGTTTGGGTACTGAAAGATGAGCTTTTGCATACATGAGTTCCACCTGGTGGTGTAGATGAAGTTGTTGACTTGAAGGTTACTGCTCCAGTTGCGTGCTATTCAGCTGCGATGAAGACATGCGTAAGAATGGAGTGGTACGGAAGGGGCCACAAATCAATGTCTAGTCCTATTAAGGGCTTGCACGTTGTTCCAGAAAGGGCCTAGTAATGGGCAGGTCCACCAGATGTGGATGGTTGATCCTTGGTTGCCACATCCTCTACAGCAGTTGGCTGAGTGTGAAGGAGAAATGCGGGCAAGTTTTGCCGGTGTCTGGTACCAATGGTGTAGGATTTTCTGTGCAGATTCCCAGTGGGTAAGGCATCTAGAGAATTTAAGTGGGGCTTTCACAGCGTGGTGCCATGTTGCTATATACTAGAGCTGCACGATTCTGGCCAAAATGAGAATCACGATTTTTTTTTGCTTAGAATAAAGATCACGATTCTCTCACGATTCTCGCAGCGTAACCTCTTACATAAACAAAAAATTGGGCTAACAGCACTGTTTATTTTTTTTTTGAAAGGGTAATTTTACCAAAAAAATTGTGTTTGAAAGACCGCTGCGCAAATACCGTGTGACATAAAATATTGCAACAACCTCCATCTTATTCTCTAGGGTCTCTGCTAAAAAAAATATATATAATGTTTGGGGGTTCTAAGTCATTTTCTAGCAAAAAATACTGGATTTTTATTTGTAAGCAGCAAATCAGAAAAGATTTAGTCTTTAAACTAAACATCTTCTATACACAGGAGTTCATTCCTTTGAAGTAATTACATTGTATCTTTCTAGCTTCTAGCTTCTTTTATCAGCAGTGACTTCAGAACTTGGCTCTCTGCCCAGATTTGGCAGTCTGCCCAAAGACTCAAGTCACTCTGACTTAGAAAATACTTCAGGCGACTTGCATCGACTTGTATTAAAGTTGAGTCGCCCCGCAAGTGGGACTCCATTAAAAATTGCGGTAATGCCTGATGGAGATCGCGGGGGGGGGGGTGTGAATCGAGAATGCGATTTTATTTTTTCGATTCTATAAAGATGCATAATATTGGCTAAAGCAGTTTGCTATGTCTTTAGGGTTGTCAACTCTTTGCCCCTTAGACGTCCGCATAAAAGGAATTTTTGCCACCACTGCTTTTTGTTTGACTTGTTTGGCTAAATGAGAGCCAGGTTTGTTCCCAAAGGCATACCAATTTGATTTTAAGCATTTTAATATGAAATTCGAATAAAACTTATAGGAAAGAGCATAGTTCTTCCCTAAGGTCATGTAAATGGGTTGTGTCTGCGTCGTTGGGTGATAATTTATTGGACTGTTCTAATTTATGAATTTGGTCAATGTATTTGGTTACTGTCTCGGTTCGCGTGTGCCTCTCCCTGGTCCCCCAGTTTAATGAACATTCCCCTTATATAGGATTTTGCATACAAGAAAAAGGTTTAGGACTTTAAATGAGATGTGCAAATGCACAACTCCATCCCTGTCAATACACAATAAAGAGGAGGGTTTTGGGATTTTGAGTGAGGCGGCATGCGTGGTAAAAAAAAATTAATCAAATTTTGCCAAACACATTTTATTCATAATATTAGTACAGTGACATGGTATATGCCTATAAATGGGCTAATCATTGGTACAATATGTAAATAGTAATAACAGTATTGGCAACATAATAACCCCAGAAGAAATATAACCCCATAATCCTTCATATATACAAACATAAAAAATGTCACATGGTCTCTGTTTTGACATAAAGATACTCTAGAGAGAAAATTGGTGCATGTCGTAAGCCCGACGTGTTTCGTGTTAAAAAAAAACACTCTTCAGGGGCATATGTACCAATGTTTGTTCAGGAAGGTGGCCAATGGTTTTATTCTTAGAAGAGTAGGTAATATTGAATGTAAACACAGCAGTCTCTTTCAGTGGTATTACACTGGAGTTTTTTTTTGCAAAATTGTCGCTCTTCTTTTGTTTATAGCGGCGATCAGAAATGACACAGAGGGGATCAAATACCACCAAAAGAAAGCTCTATTTGTGGGAAAAAAAAGGACGCAAATTTCATTTAGGTACAACTACGCACGACCGCACAATTGTCAGTTAAAGCGACGCAGTGCCGAATCGCAAAAAGTGCTCTGGTCCTAAAGTGGGAAATCCTCCTGGGGCTGAAGTGGTTAAAAGAGACAATTTTTTTTTTTTTCAAGTGTGACTTTTTTTTTTTTTTTTAATTGCATTTTAATGTAAATATGAGGCCTGAGGTCTTTTTGACCCCAGATCTCATGTTTAAGAGGTCCTGCCATGCTTTTTTTCTATTACAAGGAATGTAAACATTCCTTGTAATAGAAATAAAAGTGACCCATTTTTTTTTTTAAAAGGACAGTGTAAAAATAAAAAGTTAAATAAATAAATAAATAAGAAAAAAAATAGCGAGCTCGCACGCAGAAGCGAACGCATACGCAAGTCCTGCCCGCATATGAAAACGGTGTTCAAACCGCACATGTGAAGTATCGCTGCGATCATTAGAGCGAGAGCAATAATTCTAGCACTAGACCTCATCTGTAACTCAAAACTGGTAACCTGTAGAAATTTTTAAACTTCGCCGATGGAAATTTTTAAGTGCCAAAGTTTGTCGCCATTCCACGAGCGGGTGCAATTTTGAAGCGTGACATGTTTGGTATCAATTTACTCAGCATAACATTATCTTTCACAATCTGGAAAAAAATTGGGCTAACTTTACTGTCTTATTTTTTTTATTCAATTTAATTTTCAAAAAAAATTGAGCTTTTAAGACCGCGGCGCAAATACGGTGTGACATAAAGTATTGCGACAACCGCCATTTTATTCTCTAGGGTGTTATAAAAATAGTATATAATGTTTGGGGTTCTAAGTAATTTTCTATTTTAACTGTCATCGTACCCGCCGGCCACCTGCGATCGCTCCTCACAGAGCCAGATTTGGGATCTGTTGATGTAAACAAACAGATCCCCGTTCTGACAGGGAAGTGGAGAGAAATCTGCTGTTCCCAGTGATTGGGGACAGCTTTCTCTCTCCACCCCCAGTCACTACAGTCCACCCACAGTTAGAAACACCTCCCTAGGGAACACTTAACCCCTTGTTCGCCCCCTAATGTTAATCCCTTCCCTGCCAGTGACATTTATACAGTAATCAGTGGCTATTTAAAGCTCTGATCGCTGTATAAATGTCATTGGTTCAGAAGTGTCCGATCTGCCTGCGGCAATGTCACAGTCCTGATAAAAGTCACAGATCGCCTCCATTACTAGTAAAAAAAAAAAAAACTAATAAAAATGCCATAATTCTATTCCCATAGGTTGT
The DNA here is from genome assembly GCA_018402905.1 of Glandirana rugosa. Taxonomy (NCBI): domain Eukaryota; kingdom Metazoa; phylum Chordata; class Amphibia; order Anura; family Ranidae; genus Glandirana; species Glandirana rugosa. The sequence goes on from BLSH010434633.1 coordinate 572,799, forward strand.
AGACATGCAACCCAATCAATATACGCTTATTGCGATTTTTTTATTTTTATTTTATTGTTTTTATTTTTTTTTCTTACCAAAAATATGTCTATATGTATATATCGGCCTAAACTGAGCAATAAATTCATTTTTATAGGATATTTATTATATCAAAAAGTAAAAAAAATGTTTTTCCAAAATTGTCGATTTGTTTGTTTATAGCGCAAAAAATAAAAACCACAGAGATGATCAAATGCCACCAAAAGAAAGCTCTATTTGTGGGGAAAAAAGGACGTCAATTTTGTTTGGGTACAGCGTTGCACGACCACGCAATTATCAGAGCGACGCAGTGCTGTATCTCAAAAAGTGCTTTGGTCAGGAAGGGGGTAAATCCTTCCGGGGCTGAAGTGGTTAAGTGGTTAAATATTGCATGGTTACATGGCTGTACACTCCAGAATGCACGTGAAGATGCTTGCAGGTCCATGTAGCTGGCCGCCTGTCATTGAACAGACTGTTTGCATGGGGCAAGCAGTTCACTCCGGTGCAATCACATCATCTCACAGCACCAGCTTACCTTTGTCAGGGAGCACTTGACAATGCCTGGGAGCAGTGACATTACTCCCATAGCCCACCCATTGTCCTCGCTCCCTTTTCTCTCCTGCAGCCGACCGCTCACTGACACAGGGCAGCCAGAGCTTTGGCATCAGGTGACTGGATCAGAGTGGGATGAAAAAGTAAGTATGTAATTTTTTTTTCAGTGAGTTTTTATGCACATTGGCATGAGTTTTCATGCCCGTCAGTTATGTGTTCTGTTTACACCACAGTGTTGATGTCATGTACGTTTTTCTCTTTCCATGCAGAAAATGGCATACATGTTGAAGATTCCTGCGCAGTAAAAATCTACAGTCAGGTCCATAAATATTGGGACATCGACTCAATTCTATTCTTTTTGACTCTATACACCACCACAATGAATTTGAAATGAAACAAACAAGAGGTGCTTTAACTGCAGACTTTCAGCTTTAATTTGAGGGTATTTACATCCAAATCAGGTGAATGGTGTAGGAATTACAACAGTTTGTATATGTGCCTCCCACTTTTTAAGGGACCAAAAGCAATGGGGCAGATTAACAATCATAAATCAAACTTTCACTTTTTAATACTTGGTTGCAAATCCTTTGCAGTCAATTACAGCCTGAAGTCTGGAATGCATAGACATCCCCAGACGCTGGGTTTCATCCCTGGTGATGCTCTGCCAGGCCTCTACTGCAACTGTCTTCGGTTCCTGCTTGTTGGGGCATTTTCCCTTTAGTTTTGTCTTCAGCAAGTGAAATGCATGCTCAATTGGATTCAGGTCAGGAGATTGACCTGGCCATTGCATCATTCCACTTCTTTCCCTTAAAAAACTCTTTGGTTGCTTTCGCAGTATGCTTCGGGTCATTGTCCATCTGCACTGTGAAGCGCCGTCCAATGAGTTCTGAAGCATTTGGCTGAATATGAGCAGATAATATTGCCCGAAACACTTCAGAATTCATCCTGCTGCTTTTGTCAGCGGTCACATCATCAATAAATACAAGAGAACCAGTTCCATTGGCAGCCATACATGCCCACGCCATGACACTACCATCCCCATGCTTCACTGATGAGGTGGTATGCTTTGGATCATGAGCAGTTCCTTTCCTTCTCCATACTCTTCTCTTCCCATCACTTGGGTACAAGTTGATCTTGGTCTCATCTGTCCATAGGATGTTGTTCCAGAACTGTGAAGGCTTTTTTAGATGTTGTTTGGCAAACTCTAATCTGGCCTTCCTGTTTTTGAGGCTCACCAATGCTTTACATCTTGTGGTGAACCCTCTGTATTCACTCTGGTGAAGTCTTCTCTTGATTGTTGACTTTGACACACATACACCTACCTCCTGGAGAGTGTTCTTGATCTGGCCAACTGTTGTGAAGGGTGTTTTCTTCACCAGGGAAAGAATTCTTCAGACATCCACCACAGTTGTTTTCTGTGGTCTTCCTGCTCTTTTGGTGTTGCTGAGCTTACCGGTGCATTATTTCTTTTTAAGGATGTTCCAAACAGTTGATTTGGCCACACCTAATGTTTTTGTTATCTCTCTGATGGGTTTGTTTTGTTTTTTCAGCCTAATGATGGCTTGCTTCACTAATAGTGACAGCTCTTTGGATCTCATATTGAGAGTTGACAGCAACAGTTTCCAAATGCAAATAACACACTTGAAATGAACTCTGGACCTTCTATCTGCTCCTTGTAAATGGGAGAATGAGGGAATAACACACACCTGGCCATGGAACAGCTGAGCAGCCAATTGTCCCATTACTTTTGGTCCCTTAAAAAGCGGGAGGCACATATACAAACTGTTGTAATTCCTACACCGTTCACCTGATTTGGATGTAAATACCCTCAAATTAAAGCTGAAAGTCTGCAGTTAAAGCACATATTGTTAGTTTCATTTCAAATCCATTGTGGTGGTGTATAGAGCCAAAAAGATTAGAATTGTGTCGATGTCCCAATATTTATGGACCTGACTGTACATGTAAAAAACTGTGTTGTGGTGTGAACAGGGCACATAGGGAACAATTGTTTTTTTTTTTTTTTTTTTTTTTTGTCAAAAAAT
>BLSH010434633.1:586894-597737 GCA_018402905.1 Glandirana rugosa
CCCCCCCCCCCCCCCCCCCCCCCCCCGCTGCCACATTTGCCACCTTTTGGAGGGTGGGCAAAGCGGATACCTATCTTTGACAGGTAACCTGCCCCCATTTCCAGGAGACTGGGTCGTGGTGGATTACGTCAGCAGCCCGGCTCCCTCCTCCTCCCTCCGCCGCCAAGCCAGTGTGAGAGCGCAATGGTGCCTTGCACATGCACGGTAGGGGCTCAGCGTGAAGCTCCACTGCCAGGTTCCGTACCCACAATGGCGGCGGCAGCATCCGACAGCTAATGGAACCATCAGCTGCGGTGCCGACATCGCTGAACTCCAGGACAGGTAAGTGTCCTATTTTTAAAAGTCAGCAGCTACAGTATGTGTAGCTGCTGGCTTTAAATGTTTCCAGGGGTGAGTGGAACACTGCTTTAATAGTATTTGAAGTTTTTTGAAAATTTTTTTAGAACTGGTTTAAGACATTTTTCTTCCACTTTTCTAGAAAATGCTCACTATCAAGATTCCAGGCTCTTCCAATTTCTCCTTGAAGAATGTGAAACCTCTTTTATCCTTGATTTCTGGTACAAGAAGGGGTCACGTGTCTTCAAAAAAATTCCATTGCCAGGCTGATCATATTCCAATTTCAGTAGACCTACAAGATTATAAAAGTTGATTCTGCATTATCCCTACTTTGCCACTTCTTGAGCTGAACAGAGCGGTGCCACTAAGAGTAAATATAGTATATTATAATGTTTATTTGGCACCACTGTCTGTTCTTATGTGATGAATTTTCTTGTGCTGCACTGAAATACGAAGTTAGGCATACCGATAACTTAGTACTTTTCCAGGACAACAGCACTTTACATCACAGATTATGCTGTTTTTACCTAATGTATTTTTAGGTCCCTTTCACGCGAAGGGTCCGATCAAGTCCCCCAGTTTGTTTTTCGGGCGGACCTGATCGGATTGTTTATTCACCCCTATAGATCGACAGGTGTAAATGGACTTGTGTACATTTACACCTGCCTACCTCCGAGAGCAGAGCCTGTTTACTCCTGGCCACCCATAGAGCAGAGCAGGCTCTGCAGAAACTGAACAGACATGGACCTGTCATCTGCCCTCTCGGCTCCGATCAGCGGACAGATCCCCTATTAATCAAAACTGAGTCCGCCCCGTGTGAAAGGGGCCTTCGTCATTCTCTCATGGTTCTCTACTATGACTGGCTGGCTTCTGCAAGACATTTCTCTTGAGATGGTCATACAGTGTGACCTTTTTATCTCTTCTCATACTGCCTCCAAAACTTCTATAATTTCTTGATTACTTGCCCAGAACAAGTATGCAGGTAGGGACTCTAAAACTGTTTCTGACTTTCCTGATCTGTTTAAATGCTCAGAGACTTTGAAGTATTGAACCCAGTGGATCATTCTAAAATCCAGGCATCTAGCACTTTCTGAAGGCAGTTGGCAATGACAGGCTACATACTTCTTCCATGACAGATTTACTTTGTGGTAGTGTTCCAGATGGAGGCACTATTATACTCTCACATGTGCTGTCCTACACTTTTTCTGGAAGCAGTTATCAGTAACTTTAACTTCAAGTTTCCTTGAGGAAAAAATAAATAATGAAAAATGCTAATTTTCCTGTTTTTAGTTCAAGTATATTACCTTTATCTGTAGGTATTGTGTAAACGAATATCTGTTTACTTGTTCAAATGTGTTTGTAAAGTCAACAACTTCCATATAGTGTGCTTACTGACACGCATTGAATGGAAGCTGTTCTCCCAGTGGAATAGAGTGTGGAGGAAGAAGATTGCATGCAGGATCACACAGTCCCGCCCTCCTGACCTGCACCTGTGAAAGACAGAACGCCGGTCCAATGCCAGGGCGCGCGTTCTGTCTGTCACAAGTGCCGGGTCAAGAGGGCAGGACTGTGTGTAACCAAGAGTGGATGGCAATGCTAATGTAAACTGTTACAGCGTGCAATCCCCGCTCTGTGATCCCACACGCAATCTTCTTCCTCCACGCTCTACTCCACTGGGAGAATGACTCCCATTCATCCCCAGCACAGGTGAGGCTGCAACTATGGGCAAAGGTGAGGCTGAAATGGGCACAGGTGAGACTGCAATCATGGGCACAGGTGAGGCTGCAATGGGCACATGTGAAGCTGCAATCATGGGCACAGGTGAGGCTGCAATGAGCACGTGTGAAGCTGCAATCACGAGCACAGGTGAGGCTGCAATGGGCACATGTGAAGCTGCAATCATGGGCCCAGGTGAGGCTGCAATTGGCCCAGGTGAGGCTGCAATTGGCCCAGGTGAGGCTGCAATTGGCCCAGGTGAGGCTGCAATTGGCCCAGGTGAGGTTGCAATGGGCACATGTGAAGTTGCAATCATGGGCACAGGTGAGGCTGCAATCATGGGCACAGGTGAGGCTGCAATTGTGGGCACAGGTGAGGCTGCAATCGTGGGCACAGGTGAGACTGCTATGGTGGGCAAGGGTAAGGCTGCAATGATGGGCACAGGTGAGGCTTAAATGATGGGCACAGGTGAGGCTTAATTGATGGGCACAGGTGAGGCTGCACTGATGTGCACTGATAAAGTTGTAAATATTTATTTGTGTAACTTAATTCTGCATAATCATTTAAGTGTCATTTCATGAGAATTTATGAGGGTGTGTATAGGGCGAGATTAGGGGCGGGGCATGGTAGTGGTTGGGTGGGGCAACTGGTGGCGAGTAACCCTTAAAGCCTGGCTAGTAGCTCATGACTTGAAATTTTGAGACGTGTGTGTGTGTGTGTGTATGTATTTTTATTTTTGTGTGTGTGTGTGTGTGTGTGTGTGTGTGTGTGTGTGTGTGTGTGTGTGTGTGTGTGTGTGTGTGTGTGTGTGTGTGTGTGTGTGTGTGTGTGTGTAAATTTGCGGTCCCCTCAAAATAACTCAACACACAGCCAGTAATGTCTACACTGCTGGCAATAAAAGTGAGTACACCCCTAAGTGAAAATGTCCCAATTGGGCCCAATTAGCCATTTTCCCTTCCCGGTGTCATGTGACTCGTTAATGTTGCAAGGTCTCAGGTGTGAATGGGGAGCAGGTGGGTTAAATTTGGTGTTATCGCTCTCATTCTCTCATACTGGTCACTGGAAGTTCAACATGGCACCTCATGGCAAAGGACTCTCTGAGGATCTGAAAAAAAGAATTGTTGCTCTACATCAGTGGTTCTCAACTCCTGTCCCCGAGACCCACTAACAGGCCAGGTTTGCAGGATAACTGAAATGCATCACAGGTTATATCATTTGCTGCTCAGTGATTGCAGTATTCTAGTCTGCATCTCCCCAAGGTAATACTTAAAATCTGGCCTGTTGGTGGGTCCTGAGGACTGGAGTTGAGAACCACTGCTCTACATAAAGATGGCCTAGGCTATAAGAAGTTTGCCAAGACCCTGAAACTGAGCTGCAGCATGGTGGCCAAGACCATACAGCAGTTTAACAGGACAGGTACCACTCAGAACAGCCCTCGTCATGGTCGACCAAAGAAGTTCTAGGTATACAACAAACAGAAGTGCCAGTGGTGCCCGTAGTTCTTCCAGAAAGTAGAGATTCGACTTATTGCTTCCTTGAAAGGTATTTAGACTTCTTTTTCAGGTGATTGTGCTTTATTTTTTTATTTTTTTTACTGTAACAGGGTAGCTTTAGGTGGTACTGGGTAATTGGACAATTTAATGTTTTTATTCTTCTTCTTAATCTACTTCCTTTTACGACTGCCCACTAGTCAAAAATCTGTGTAATAGAACATTCCTGTGTTTTATTTAATTTCTACAAGCTCCCAAGGGCTTGAATAAGAGAACCATGAGCTCAGCATTTGTATAGTCCGCTGACTGCCCATTGAACAGTAAACGGTATTGTAACTGTGGGAAATTTCCGGCATTGTCTTTCTGCTAAAAGGATTACTGTGAGATCTATAGGGTAATGGTTCTATTCTGTATTTTTGTGATGTGTACAATTACTGCCCTGGTTTTGCATTGCGTCCTTATATCACCCAAAAATGTGTTTGTTTACTGTTGCAGTTGAGAGGAGTATGCTGGATTTCCTTCAGCACGTGTCTACAAATAAAGATGTCCGGACCGCAAGTACTGAGGCCGATAAGCAATTGTCTGAATTTGACGTAGAGAAAAGTATGAGGGAAGACGTCTATAAAAGACTTGAGCATTTGCAGGTCAGACCAGCAAAATCAATGAACTCCTCTTGACCCATCTTACTTATGGTTTGGTTTCTCTAGATTTCAAGATTTTTTTTTTTTATGCAACCCTTTTCATAAAACACCATCTATGTAATACCATTAAGAGAGAAAACATCAGCTGAGAAAGGGGTAAAGGGCCATAAGATACAGATTACATTTTAACTTATGAAAGAGGACTCGTGCAGGTGTCATGTTTGCATAAATGCAGACAAACCTTTGCAATCTCTTAATTACACAAATCCTCATGTTTTTCATAATCTAGACCTCCAAAATGTCATTGTTCTTATCCGTTTAATAGTTCAGTTCCGTATTGAGATTTTTTATTTATTTATTTTTTTTTTAGTCAAGAAAAAGGGTTTTATTAAGGCACAAGCGTACATAAGGACCAGTTAGACAATTGTATATCATCATCAGAGAATACAATACCTTTTACCCATACGAAATATTTAAACACATCTGTTTTAGGTTACACTGTTAGCCATTCTATCTTACATAGTGCCTTCTAACAAAGAAAAAAAAAAAAAAAAAAAAGGAAAAAAAACAGAAAAAATATCAACATGCATTGCGTTAACCATCACAAGCCTGTCTCAGTCTGTCTGGCCATTTCGGATTCTATTATGGATATTTCTAATTGTAAAATTGTGCTCTGGGATAAGACCAATGTAGAACCAGTGGACTTAGTGGGCGGGTTAAAGGGAGCCTACCCCATCAATAGCCTGTGCATAACTAATCTTGATGGGGCTATCCCGGGAGTCTCCAACCAACACTGCCAAATCTTTTCAAACTTATTAGGTGACTTTCTATGAAGGTAAGTATTTTTTTCCCTAATTAGGATATTATTAACTGTCTCAATCCATTGTGTACAAGTCGGTATGCGAGAGGACATCCAAAACCTTGCAATGAGCTTCCTAGCCAGGTAAAGCAGTCTGAGTAGTGCAATGAACACTTGTGGTGTATATCCTTCCTCCTCTAGACTACCCAGCAAACACACCGCTGGGTCTAGTTTCAACTGGGTTTGATATACCCTATTCATTGTTTTAATAACATTTGTCCAGTAGCTATCCAACTTGGGGCAGCGCCACAGCATATGGATGAAATCACCTCGTTGAGATTGACACCGTGGGCAGAGTGGCGTGTCCCTTTTACCCCATGCATGGAGTTGGGCAGGGGTCCTATATATTCTGTGTAGTATAAATAAACGTGAAAGTCTCTGTGCAGCGGACACTGAAACCAGAGGGCCAGACTCTAACACCTGTACCCAACTATCATCATCTATTGGGCCTATGTCTCTTTCCCATTTGTCCCTGCAGGGCAGTATATCTGGGGTATTGAAGGGTATTCAGTTTTATACGCGCAACTTTTTTCTGCCATATGAGTGATCTAAACTGGGAATCAATGCGCTGGAACCAGTGAGTAGGAACCCATATCGGGGAATTATGTAATATATATAATAATTGAGGCGCCCAGATCATTTTGATCAGATTTGTCCGGCCCATTACAGTCAAAGGTAGCTTACACCAGGCCTCGCTTTTACATTGAAATTTTTGCTTATTTATTTTTTAATGTCCTTACAAACAATATGTTGCTACAGTATACCACTGCAAACAAACAAAATGTGTTTAACCACTTCAGCCCCTGAAGGATTTCCCATGTTAGGACCAGAGCAATTTTTGCGATTCGGCACTGCGTCGCTTTAACTGACAATTGCGCTGTCATGCGATGTTGTACCCAAACGAAATTTGCGTCCTTTTTTCCCCACAAATAGAGATTTCTTTTGGTGGTATTTGATCACCTCTGTGTCATTTCTGAATACCGCTATAAACAAAAAAAAGAGTGAAAATTTTGCAAAAATAAACAATATTTATTTTTGCTAAAATACAAATCCAAAAAAAATATCTAACAAAAAAAACAAATTTATTCATTTGTTTTTGGCCGATTTTATATTCTTCCTCATATTTTTGGTAAAAGTCGCCGCGTTTACAAACCATGAGAATTAATTTCTGGCGTTTTTTTACAATTTTTTTTTTTTTTTTTTTACTGGTAATGGCAGTGATCTGCGATTTTTATCGGGACTGCGTGATTGCAGCGGACATGTCGGACATTTTTGACACTTTTTTGGGACCAATGACATTTAACCTGGGGGGGTGCTCTAGGGGTTAACTGTGTTCCCTGGGCGTGTTCTAACTGTGAGGGTGCTGGGCTGTCATGAGCATAAGAGATCTAACTGATCCCAGTGACAGGGATCAGTAGATCTCTTAGATGCTGCCTGACAGTGCGAGGAACCGCCATGTTTACATTGGTGGTTCCCAGTCTTTCTTCAGTAGTAAGCAATCGCGGCTCAACAGCGGACATCGGGTCCTCCCCAGCCGTGGGCACGCTCCTGCAGAGTACTGCAGGCACGAGAGAGCGCGCTGACACACTCCCGCCAGATAGCCACGCGACCCGCCGTTTAAATACGGCGATTCACGGGGCACTGACACTCTGCGGCAGTAAATATACGCGAGCCGGTTGGGAACCGGTTAAAAAAGAATTCAAATAATTTTAAGTCAGGTTTTTTTGTCGAAGTTCAAAGTAGTTGAAGCATTTTATTAAAGCATACCTATGGTCAAAATTTTAAAGTGGTTTTGAAGCCAACACATTTTTTAAAGTGTTTTTAAAGGCAGAAGGTTTTTTTATCTTAATGCATATGCATTAAGATAAAAAACCGTCTGTGTGCAGCGGCCCCTCTCAGCCCCCCTAATACTTATCTGAGCCCCATCTCAATCCAGCAATGTTGCATGAGAGACTCGACTGCCTGAGACTCTCCCTCCTGATTGGCATAGACACAACAGCAGGCGTCATTGGCTCCTGCTGTTGTCAATCAAAGTCATGTCAGCCAATGAGGAGAGAGAAGGGGTGCAGCCGAGCCACGGCTCCATGTCTGAATAGACACAAAGAGTGCCTCATAGCAAGCTGCTTGCAGTGGGGGCACTCAGTAGGGAGAGGAGCCAGGAGCGCCGACAAGGGACCCAAGAAACTAAAGGGAAGGCTGCTCCAAGTGAGGACAGGTGTGCCTAATAAGCAATTGAGTGAGGTGCTCGCTCTGTCGTAGCAGCAGTAAGTCCATAGAAAGACATAGGAATGGCTGCACAGTCGGTGAGTGTGCAGCCATTCCTTTGTCTTTCAAGGGACCCAAGAAGAGGAAGATCTGGGCTGCTCTGTGCAAAACAACTGCACTAAGCAGGTAAGTATAACATGTTTGTTATTTAAAAAAAAAAAACAAGACTTTAATATTACTTTAAAGCGGTAGTAAACCCGCTGCCAAAAAAAAAAATGAAAAAAAATCCTGCAAGACAATAGCATAATATGTTAGTATGCATCGCATACTAACATATTATGAAATACTTACCTTAGAACGAGGCCCCCGATGCCCGAGTCGGTCAGCGCTAAGGACGCTGACATGATGGTCCTCTTCTTTCTTCCGGGTACGCGGCTCCGGCGCTGTGAGTGGCCGGAGCCCCGTAACGTGACTCTCGCGCATGCGCGCGGGAGCTCTTCGCTCCGGCAGCCAGCTCTGAGTTGCCGGCCGCCTCGGCCAGATCGTCAGAGCGCATGCGCCGCTAATGTCAGCGGCTGCATGCAGGGCAAATATCTCCTAAACCATGCAGGTTTAGGAGATATTCTTTTTACCTACAGGTAAGCCTTATTATAGGCTTACCTGTAGGTAAAAACAGTTTTTAGGGTTTACCACCGCTTTAAGTTAAAAAATGTCTCAGTAAGTGTATGCCCACCACCACCCCCACCTCCCTTTTATACTTACCATGGCCTATATAAATCCAGTGCTGTGCCTGTCATCGTTGAGCACATGTGCAGCACCATGGCAGTTGCAGATCACACATAAGCCGCTTCCTTGGCTGTAAAGGATAGGAGAGTTTAATTCCGCTTTGTCTGTCAGCAGATCAGCCTCTACAAATTTGGCAGTGCCTAAGAATGTGTCAAAAAATAGAGAACAACTGAGCATGTGCAGAGCAGGGTAAAACGGTGTACTACTGGATACAGTATAGACAGTTATTTGTAATATTTTACATAGCTATACCTGCAAAAGGGGCCAATCTGTAGTGATTTAGCAGGACTTGGTCTTGCTAGATCACTACTTGCTAGATGTATTCTTTAGAAATCAAAAAGTAAACAGCAGATGAGAAGCAAAGCATGCAGGGAACCCAAGAAGTTGTAGAAAGAGATGTTATTACAGTGCTGATGTTATAAAATGAAAGGGTATAAAAGTGTCAGTTAAAGGAATTCTATGGTCACAGCAAACACTTCCCAGCTCTTCTGCATTGGGGATTATATTCTTATATTTGCTGCATTTTTGAAATGGGCATATATCTGCTTCACTTGGTGATTTAATATTTGCTTGATTTTCAAACCGTTTATTGAAATTATCATACTAAAGAGTGACGTCTATGGATTCACATTTGCTCTTTGTGACTCTTGTGTGTTTATGTTTATTGCAGTCAGTGCTGCCTCCCGATTCCTTGAAACCTGAGGCAAAACGGCTTTTGGAGAGGTTGATCAAACTGGGTCAGAGAAATGGTCTAAATCTTTCATCTGAGTTGCAACAGGTAAGCTGTTCAGTTACGTATGTGCTGAGGAATTGGTGCATACCTGTCACAAACCTGAGCATTTCAAAATGAGCTGAGCATATGGTGAAAAACACTACTGTGCAAATATTTTTAGCATGTGGGGAAAAATGCTATGAAGAATAAAAGCTTTCATGAATAATGCAAATAATATGTATATTAACTTCCTAAAAAGTGGTTTTAAAGAGAAAAAATGTACATAAAATCATATTTGTTGTGACCACAATTTACTTTTAGTACAGTTGTATTTCAATGTACACTTGCATGCAGTTTCTCGAGGTACTTGGTTTTCTGAGGGTACTGGATTGTTCTAAGCATCCTGAAGAACTTGCCACAGTTAATGCTTTTCCTGTCTTATTTCCTGTCTGCAAAGTAATCCCAGACTAGCTCGATGATATTGAGATTAGGGCTCTGTGGTGGCCAAACCAACTGCTTGTTCTTCATTTCACTGCAGATTTTTTTTATGATTTGGCAATGTGTTTGGGGTCATGTTGCAGAATGAAGTTAGGACCGACCAGACTCTTTCCTGATAGTATTAGATAATGGATATATATATATATATATATATATATATATATATATATATATATATACAGGTGCTGGTCATATAATTAGAATATCATCAAAAAGTTGATTTATTTCACTAATTCCATTCAAAGAGTGAAACTTGTATATTCTATTCATTCATATTACTCAAACTGATATATTTCAAATGTTTATATCTTTTAATTTTGATAATTATAACTGACGACTAAGGAAAATCCCAAATTCAGTATCTCAGAAAATTAGAATATTGTGAAATGGTTCAATATTGAAGACATCTGGTGCCACACTGTCATCAGCTAATTAACTCAAAACACCTGCAAAGGCCTTTAAATGGTCTCTCAGTCTAGTTCTGTAGGCTACACAATTATGGGGAAGACTGCTGACTTGACAGTTGTCCAAAAGATGACCATTGACACCTTGCACGAGGAGGGCAAGACACAAAAGGTCATTGCAAAAGAAGCTGGCTGTTTACAGAGCTCTGAGTCCAAGCACATTAATAGAGAGGCGAAGGGAAGGAAAAGATGTGATAGAAAAAAGTGTACAAGCAATAGGGATAACCGCACCCTGGAGAGGATTGTGAAACAAAACCCATTCAAAAATGTAGGGGAGATTCACAAAGAGTGGACTGCAGCTGGAGTCAGTGCTTCAAGAACCACTACGCACAGACGTATGCAAGACATGGGTTTCAGCTGTTGCATTCCTTGTGTCAAGCCACTCTTGAACAACAGACAGCATCAGAAGCGCCTAAAGACAAAAAGGACTGGACTGCTGCTTAGTGGTCCAAAGTTAGGTTCTCTGATGAAAGTAAATTTTGCATTTCCTTTTGGAAATCAGGGTCCCAGAGTCTGGAGGAAGAGAGGAGAGGCACACAATCCATGTTGCTTGAGGTCCAGTGTAAATTTTCCACAGTCAGTGATGGTTTGGGGTGCTATGTCATCTGCTGGTGTTGGTCCACTGTGTTTTCTGCGGTCCGAGGTCAACGCAGCTGCATGCCAGGAAGTTTTAGAGCACTTCATGCTTCCTGTTGCTGACCAACTTTATGGAGATGCAGATTTCATTTTCCAACAGGACTTGGCACCTGCACACAGTGCCAAAGCTACCAGTACCTGGTTTAAGGACCATGGTATGCCTGTTCTTGATTGGCCAGCAAAATCGCCTGACCTTAACCCCATAGAAAATCTATGGGGCATTGTGAAGAGGAAGATGCGATATGCCAGACCCAACAATGCAGAAGAGCTGAAGGCCACTATCAGAGCAACCTGGGCTCTCATAACACCTGAACAGTGCCACAGACTGATTTCTCCATGCCACGCCGCATTGCTGCAGTAATTCAGGCAAAAGGAGCCCCAACTAAGTATTGAGTGCTGTACATGCTCATACTTTTCAGTTGGCCAAGGTTTCTAAAAATCCTTTCTTTGTATTGGTCTTAAGTAATATTCTAATTTTCTGAGATACTGAATTTGGGATT
>BLSH010434633.1:611696-634541 GCA_018402905.1 Glandirana rugosa
TCGCATGGGGGGCGGCTCCCACCTTTCAGACGTAGGCCCACCGATGGCACCGCAGCCTGACCATTCACTCGCGGGACGGAAGGAGGGGCGTACCCCTCACTTCTCCCGGGTCACTCCCCATGCGGGGAGGAAGGCAGGGCGCTCACTTACCAGTCCGACGCCACGGTAGCCACCCGGATGCAGACTTTCCACCCTCGGCGGGGGGTACGCTGTAGGCCCAGGGTCACCCTGCCGAACGAATCGGGAAGGGGACCAATATGGGGGATCTCGCCCCGGGCCACCCGCACGGAACGGGTAAGATGCGGCGGGTCCCTGTGTTGGGGCCGGCTTCGCATCATGTTGGCCAGGTCGGGGAAAGTACAGACCACCAAGACTCTCGATGCCCCGACCGGCTTCTTGATAGCAGATCATCTTGATTGCAGAAAAAAGAAAAAGAAAATAAAAAAGAAAAATGGTCATAATAGGACCGCAGTTCCCTATAGGGAAGCCAGATCAACTCCTTGCGAACTAGGCATTGAAACTGGAGAGCTATTCTGTGAGGGGGGTTTTAATGTAGGAAAAGAGGACGGCCCCCAGGGAAGGGGCCAGCTGATTTCTTTTCCCTGCCTAGTTAACTCCTGGTAGGACGAACATAAAACCCCACAAAGTCATGAAGAGCTGCGTCTGTCAGTGAACTCGGAGAAAAGGATTTTACGGTAAGTTTTAATAAAATCCCTTTTTCTCAGCCAGTGCCTTGCTCTTGTCTTCCCTGCTGCTGTCCATATTTTGCTACCATTCGTTATCAACCTTGGCTACTCTACTGCTTGATCCCAACCTGCAACTACTCGTTGTCAACCTTTTGGCTTGTTTAATGACCATGCTCCTGTTTGATCCTTATCTGCTCATCCACTACTGGACCCCCGCTTGCTCACACCCTGGTGGGGCGATCCTGAGGACCGCGACCTGGTACTAACATGCAGCTAAATCCATCTCCACCATCAGGAGCTCTGGTGAACACAGGTTAGTACTTAGACTCCGCAGCTCTGGAGAGCCTGTGTCATCTGCCAGGGTGACTACCTGTGTACCTATCCTGCTGGTCAGTGGTAGTCCTGCAACTGCTATAGCAACTGGTCTTTGAGCCTGACGCCTGATCGTGACAGCTCAGTCCTCGTTAGGAATTTTGGGGGGTCGGCCCAGCCATCAAGGCCACAAGTTCCCATAGGTCTGGCTAGAAATGGCAACTAAAAATGATTTAGTTATTTAGATATGTGTGCACATTCAGCTCCCACTGTTTACCCATATTTGATATATCTACTTAGAAGGACCGACACCTTAATTTCTAAACAGGCAATCCTATATAAAGGAATAGAACATTATCTTATAAGATACATTTTCCTAGCTTATTGCATTGCTTTTGATTACTTAATTTATATGTGTAGTTATAAAATACTGATTTTGTAGGAGGGCTTCCTGATGACTTTTTGAATTCCCTGGAGAAAGATGAAGATGGAAAACTAAAGGTTACTTTGAAATATCCTCATTATTTCCCGCTGATGAAAAAGTGCTTTGTTCCTGAAACACGGAAAAAAGTGGAGTTGGCTTTTAACTCCCGCTGTAAGGAGGTAATGAAAATACTCATTGTGCTGATCTGACAGTCCACATCTTTAGAGGGCTATTTCAATAATTGTCATTTTAATGACCTTTTACAGGAGAACAACAACATTCTTCGTGAACTTGTCAAGTTAAGAGAAGAGAAAAGCAGTTTACTTGGCTTTAAGACACATGCAGATTTTATATTGGAGATGAACATGGCAAAGAACAGTAAAACTGTTGCAAGCTTCTTGGGTAAAGAGCGTGCTTTCATTGTTATCATGCCAATGAGAAAAATTATTAATAACATGAGTAAAGTTGATGCTGATATTCAAGGTTTTGAAATATGTAAAAGGTTGTTTGTGCCAATGGAGCACACATCAACCAACATTCAGTCTAAGGCCTCATACACACGGGCGTATCTAAAAAAATAAACAAAACGTCGCGTCCGACGTCAAGGAAAAAAAGTCGACGTTTTTCGGCGTTTTGCATTGGCGTTTTTGAGCGTCAGCGTCAATAGGCGTTTTTTTTAAAAAAAATCATCCCTCTGCTATTTTTCAACCTAAAAACGTCGGCGTCAAAAAACGCCGGAAAACGCCGGTACAATATTAGGTGGCGTTTGTTGGCGTTTTGTGGCGTCGGCGTCAAAACGTTACAGCCTCAGAACGCGATGGCCATGGGTTCTACTTTCTGCTCACAAACGCCGATGCCACCTACAGCTCAAAAACGCCGACGTTTTTATGGGGACATTGACTAACATGGAGAGCTGCAAAAACGCCAGAAAACGCCGGCGTCAAAAAACGTCCGTGTGTATGAGGCCTAAATGTTTGCTTCTGCAATGGGATGATACCTGGCTGGGGAACTACTTTTTTGTTTGCCAGTGTCCAATTCCTCCTGAAGGCAGCAGTGCAGTATAATCCACTTGTCTTACTACTGATCCTGTGTCTTTTAATGAACTCCAAGTTCATTTATAATTTTGTTTTTCTGTTCATTGTACGAGAACGTGTTGGATGCTACAGGGAAGCAATCACAGTTTTAGTAGCCTTTTTGACAGATGAAGCCCATAGTTTTGCATTGAGTAAAAGATGCACACTTTGATTAGTAAATATGACATTACACTTTAAACAGACCTTTGTTTTATAATCCAAAATAATAAATCACTTCAAAACTATACACCAGGGGTATGCAAACTTTGAGAGGTGGAGATCTACCTGGACAACATTGAGGAGATCAAAGGTCACTGGGGTGCAGCGCACTTTTTTTTTTTTTTTTTAAAGAACTCAAAAGCCCCAATAATAAGTCAAGACAGCATGAAGAAAACTTAGAAACATCCAATAACACTAATGTTACTGCAGAAATATAAACTTGGCCTACCTTAGTATTTAACTTCAGCGAGAAACTCAATATTCACTTTCATTCACAATTTTTTAATGTCTGGGGAGTAATTGGTCACCCTCACAAGGCTGATGCTGGAGTCCACTATAAGGCAGAGCATTTGGTACTGCAGGCTGATTTGCTTGACTAGTTTCAGGGCCTGGCTATCTGCTCTGATTTCTGCCTAGTGTAAGTAGTATGTAGGGCAGTGTTCAGGGGTCAGTAGTAGGTAGGGCAGTGTCCAGGGGTCAGTAGTAGGTAGGGCAGTGTCCAGGGGTCTGTAGTAGGTAGGGCAGTGTCCAGGGGTCCGTAGTAGGTAGAGCAGTGTCCAGAGGGCAGTATTATGTAGATCAGTGTGCAGAGGTCAGTAGTATGTAGGGTAGTGTGCAAAGGTCAGTAGTATGTAAGGCAGTTTGCCGAGGTCAGTAGTATGTTGGGCAGTGTACAGAGATCTGTAGTATGTAGGCCAGTGTGCAGATGTCAGTAGTAGGTATGGCAGTGCACAGAGGTCAGTAGGATGTAGGGCACTGTCCAGAGGTCCGTAGTATGTAGGGCAGTGTACAGAGGTCAATAAGTATATAGGGCACCTCTCCCTGTCCCAGCCTCTCCCCAGTACAGAGGAAGTCTCAGCTCCCTTCATCCCTCCATCCCTGTAGTGCGGCCGGCCGGGGGACAAATTTCCATCCGCCATCTGAAATCTATGTGTGCTGACTGAGAGTCCGGAGACAGCAGCCTGCAAAGGAACCTTTTTTTCTTTTGGGTACACATCATGCTTACTGGGTAAATGAGAGGAACACTTGTCTGTTCAAAACTGTGGAAAACTTTTTATATTGCATACCAGAACAAACGCTATAATCCCAGGAGGATACACACAGGCACTCTTTGATCTCCTGTAACAAGAGATCAACAGCAGGGAGTAAGCACATTATATACATGGTGGTGGATTCAGTCACAACTTTGTGTGTGCACGGTGACACTTTCCTTGTTTTATTATGGATATCAAGCACATCAAGGATGAATATGGACTGCATGCTTGTGTTTCTAGTGGTTACAGTGAAATAGCAAATAAACACATGTCAATTCTCAATGCAAAACAGGAAAATGCCCGCTCATGTGCTTTTTCATGTGTTTACATTGAGTTCAATGTAAATGCATGTGTTTTAAATGTGACATGATATACTGAATGTAGTCTACAAGCTCAGAGAGGAAATAAATGAGCATGTCTTATAATCCAAAGTGTAGTTTTTAGTATTGATGCTAAACCCTTTTCTTTTTTTTCCCAGGAGAGGTCAACACTCCTCTTATTTTTGTGTTTTTAAACCCTCAGTTTTTTAGGCACTGTTAGCAGCTGATTAATCACTTACTGACTGTGCAGATTACTTGCCTATGTTCCAGTTTAAGTTGGTTCCATGACTGCTGCCCCAGAACTTTGTACACTATATAGCAAGGTTTAGCTTCTCTGCTACACAGATCCTAATGTTCTTCACCAGAGATTGTTTAAGTAATTGATCCCAAGTGCTGCAACCATTTAGTCCAAAACATAATGCTTGTGCATGTCTGTGATGTGATTGCTAAAGTACTTAACAGCAAAAGCACCCAAATAGATATATTGTGCCCGATCGTCTTCTGTTTAAATATCTATTTAATTTGATATATACATATACTATCAATACTATTTTACATGTATGTATGTATGTATGTATGTATATTTCCAGATGAATTATCACGAAAACTGAAACCTTTAGGAGAGCAGGAAAGAGCTGTCATGTGGGAACTCAAGAGGAAAGAGTGTGAGAAGAGAGGTCTTGAATTTGATGGCCAGATTAATGCCTGGGATATGAGGTATTTTATGAACCAGGTAGAAGAGACCACATATAGTGTGGACCAGAATCTTCTAAAGGAGTATTTTCCAATGGAAGTGGTGACCTCTGGTCTGCTGAATATTTATCAAGAGCTGCTAGGCCTGACCTTTGAACTGGAGAAGGGTGCCCCTGCATGGCATGAGGATGTGTCCTTGTTCTCTGTGAAAGATGTAGCAACTGGACAACTTCTAGGAAAATTCTATCTTGACTTGTACCCTCGGTAAGCTACTATGTTTCTTTGCATGCTGCTGACTACATTTGACTTGGACCATTGTATTTTCTTACTTTTTTTGCATTTTGCAGTGAGGGAAAGTATTCCCATGCAGCTTGCTTTGGGCTGCAACCAGGGTGCCTTTTACCCGATGGCACAAGACAGATATCTGTTGCTGCCATGGTTGCCAACTTCACTAAACCCACACAGGATGCCCCATCTCTTTTACAGCATGATGAAGTAGAGACATACTTCCATGAATTTGGGCATGTAATGCATCAGCTTTGTTCTCAGGTAGGTGACATTGGTGTTCTTTTCTATAATGTACATTGATTGTATTGAACTCTACTTTAACATTATATATGTGTCACAGGCAGATTTCGCAATGTTTAGTGGAACACATGTAGAAAGAGATTTTGTTGAAGCACCATCTCAAATGCTGGAAAATTGGGTGTGGGACAGGCAGTCACTTCAAAGAATGTCAAAACATTACAAAACGGGCATTCCCATTCCAGAAGAGACTTTAGAGAAGCTTATAAAATCTCGTCTGGCAAACACAGGTATGACTCACTGTTAATTATCTGATAAGTGTATCATCGCTGTTTTTGTAATTGCAAGATGAAATTTACAGTCTTCTAATCTTACGTATGCCTACCTATAATATGCATTTTATGTCAATTGTAGATTGGCCTTGTGCCTAATCAACCAAAGTTGTCAATGTGAATTGCTCCATGTAAGATATGTAGAGCTGAACTCCAGACAGATATATAAAAGGCACAAATTAATGCAGCTATGTATTATAAAAACAGTAACTAAACGGAGTTAGTTCCTTTTAAACACCTGCTCTCAGGCAGATTTGCAATCTTTTTCCCTGAGTCTATTTTCTTTTTTTTTGGGGGGGGGGGGTGCCTAGGCCAGAATGACTTGTACATGATCTCACAGTCTCCTGGAATACTTTACATCACGTCTTCCTGATGACTTCAGGATCGGAACACAGTTGCCGGAGGTGATGGGTTGGAGGGGGGGGGGGGCCAACATATCATCGGTAGTGTGCTTCCTGCACATGGAAGAGGAAGCCAGCTGAAGAGGAGCAAGATGGTGGTGTGGGGCCCGGTATGTTTCACCAGAACAGAGGATTGCAGCTGGACAATGCTGCATTTGCTGTGCGGGTGAGTATGTGTTTTAAAAAGAACGCAGCTCTACAGATTAGAAGGTTAAAAAAAAAACACGGGGAAGGGAAGTTTAGTAATACGTTTTTATTTTAATGCAGTAAACTGGTCAGTAAGTTGAGCTTGGAATTCCTTGTTTTTTTGTCTGTGTCTGCCCCTCCATAGCTCCTTACTGCAATGGCCAGTTATAGGTGAGGACAGTGACTTTAGCTTCTAATTTTACATAAGACACATACAGTGCCTTGAAATTTTCCACATTTTGTCATGTTACAACCAAAAACATAAATGTATTTTATTGGGATTTTATGTGATAGACCAAGGGTAGGCAACCTTATGTCAAAGATCACTGGGCACAGTGTCGCGTCCTGACACCTGATTTAAACTTCTAATTGCCGTATTACCCTGTCACAAACAAGTGCATTGCACAGCAATCATGGGTTTAATTCAGGTGGTGAAGAGGCAACATATCGTTTCCTCACCACCTGTCAAACACACTCGGATCACTTTTCAGAGGAGTAGTGCCTGCGGCAATTGTGAATGAGTCCTTTGTGACATTCGGCAGCGCATCAGTGTAAAAGCAGTCCCCTATTATTACAGCCAGTGTACTGCTTTACACTAACCTGAAGATCTCTTCTTTCCTGCGGCTGGCACCACTCTGGAGATTACTAGCCAGGATAAGAGGTGGAGTGCAGATGGTATTACTCCGCATGGGAGAGGAGCCAGCACTACAGAAGAAGCTTTGGCTTATGCGGCTCTTGCTCCCTATTACAGCTTCAACTTTACAAGTAGTCCCTCTGCATTGCACTCTGATGCTCTGGAATGGCAGGTCAGGAAGCCCAGACCGCGATCTACCAGTCATCTGGTAGATCACGATCTACAGGTTGCTGACCCCCGTGATAGACCAACACAAATTGGCACATAATTGTGAAGTGGAAGGAAAATGATAAATGGTTTTCAACATTTTTTACAATAAACATGTGAAAAGTGTGGCGTGCATTTGCATTCAGCCCCTCTGAGTCAATACTTTGTAGAACCATCTTTCGCTGCAATTACAGCTGCAAGTCTTTTGGGGATATCTCTACCAGCTTTGCACAGCTAGAGAGTGAGATTTTTGCCCATTTGTCTTTGCAAAATAGCTCAATTTGTGTCAGATTGGATAGAGAGGGTCCGTGAACAGCAAATTTCAAGTCATGCCACAAATCCTCAATTGGATTTAGGTCTGGACTTTGATTGGGCCGTTCTAACACACAAATATGTTTTGATCTAAACCATTCTATTGTAGTTCTGGCTGTATATTTAGGGTCATTGTCCTTCTGGAAGGCAAACCTGCGCCCCAGTCTCAAGTCTTTGGCAGACTCTAACAGGTTTTCTTCTAAGATTGCCCTGTATTTGGTTCTATGCATCTTCCTATCAACTCTTGAGCAGCTCTGCTGAAGAAAAGCATCCCCGCAGCATGATGCTGCCACCACCATGTTTCACGGTGGGGATG
This sequence comes from Glandirana rugosa, assembly GCA_018402905.1. Classification (NCBI taxonomy): domain Eukaryota; kingdom Metazoa; phylum Chordata; class Amphibia; order Anura; family Ranidae; genus Glandirana; species Glandirana rugosa. Next base: position 619,371 of record BLSH010434633.1, read on the forward strand.
GTGTGTTCAGGGTGATGTGCAGTGTTAGTTTTCCGCCACAATTTTGCTTTTAGGCCGAAAAGCTTAATTTTGTTCTCATCTGACCAGAGCACCTTCTTCCACACGTTTGCTGTGTCCCCCCACACGGCTTCTTGCAAACTGCAAATGGGACTTCTTATGGCTTTCTTCAACAATGGCTTTCTTCTTGCCACTCTTCCATAAAGACCAGATTTGTGGAGTGCATGACTAATAGTTGTCCTGTGGACAGATTCTCCCACCTGAGCTGTGGATCTCTGCAGCTCCTCCAGAGTTACCATGGGCCTCTTGTCTGCTTCTCTGATTAATGCTCTCCTTCCCCGGCCTGTCAGTTTAGGTGGACGGCCATGTTTTGATATTTTTTTTTTTTTTTTTTTTTTTTTTTTTTTCATTTTCGGATGATGGACTGAACAGTGCTCCATGAGATGTTCAAAGGTTGGGATATTTTTTTATAGCCTAACCCTGCTTTAAATTTCTCCACAATTTTATCCCTGATCTGTTTGGTGTGTTCCTAGGCCTTCATGATGCTGTTTGTTCACTAAGGTCTCTAACAAACCTCAGAGGACTTCACAGAACAGCTGTATTTATATTGAGATTAAATTACACACAGATGGACTCAATTTACTAATTAGGTGACTTTGGAAGGCAATTGGTTCCACTAGATTTTAGTTGAATACAAATGCAAGCCACACTTTTCAGATATTTATTTGTAAAAAAATGTGGAAAACCATTAATCATTTTCCTTCCACTTCACAATTATTTGCCACTTTGTGTTGGTCTATCACATAAAATCACAATAAAATACATTTACATTTTTGGCTGTAACATGACAAAATGTGGAAAATTTCATTGGGTATGAATACTTTTTCAAGGCACTCTATAACAATTATATAATACCAACAGGTGTAAATTATACAACAGATTCATGTGAACAATACCCATTTTAGGATCAAATGCATCCCAGGTACTGCAAGAGAAATACTATGGTCAGTCCATAGGAGTTTCTATGATGCATCCAAACATGTTTCTTCAGGGGAGACCGAGACCCTGGGTACTTTTTTCCTTTTGCTAGAATACAAATATAAATGATCACCAATCCTCACCATATATATTTAAACAATTTAGGTTCATAGAGTATACGTCAAAGTATAATATAGGCTGTTTTTGATACTTACAATGAATCAGTGTATAAATCACAAACATACAATCAAATGGATCGATCAAAGGAATCCCAATTGGATGGAGCTGGAGTGCAAATCCGCCAATGGACAAGCAAGTGGACACCCAAGGTGGACCACCATGTAGCCACCAGGACCACCCACAGTAGACCAACGGCACCAGCAATAAAGATCGTAACGTCTGGAAATAAATATAATAGTAATCACTCAACAAAATAATAAATTGATAACAAATAAATCAAAGATAATACGGGGGTTGTTATATATTGTGACAAGGCTACATTAGTTTAATAAAAAAAAATGTATCAATTAGGTACACCATGGCATAGGTGAGCGTTCAAAACTCAAAGCTTGCTATAAATTTGCCATACATAGCAAGGCCATAGGAAGTAAAACCTTTGCCAGCAATCCAAGCGGGGACACCTGCAAGTCCAGGACAAGCCTCTGGCCAAGCTATAATGCCCCAGCAATACAGACGGGACAGAGGCCCACACGCCGGGTGGCACATGGAAAAGCCCAGCAAGAGGTCCCACAGCATCCTCCAGAGCATTGACACAGTAGCCCAATCCTTAACAATAAAATATGACACGTATTTGCAATGGTAAAGCAAAAAACATGTAAGAAAAGAAAAAGGAAAGCAGAAAAGGGTGGAAAAAGAAGAACAGAGGAAAACAAAAGCAAAGGACATGCAACAAAAGGAACAGAAACAATAAGATGAAGCATAGGGGATGTGAATTGAAGCTACAGTAGGGGCAGATTGAGTTACAAAGTAAATCCAAAGGTACTATCTCCCTTCATTTGATGGACATGAGTGAAAGTCAGGGTATTCTGGGTATGACCTCCAGCAACTAGGAATGATCTGAAAATAATATGATCCTATCTTGGAAAGATTGGACTAGTGGACCATTCCTGCATAACATGTGTTGAAATGGCCACTTGTAGTCTGTCAGAAGGTCATGGGACTGGGAGACAGGGACAGGACATTGTCAGGAAGTATCTGAACAATGACTTTCACCAGGAACTGTATAAATAAAAGCTGGAGATGTAAACATATTGGAAATTACATTTGAATCTACCTTAACATGTTAATATATGTGATTTTAGTGTCTGGGTTTAGACATACTTTAATTGTAATGTTAAATGCCAGGCTGGACTAATTTTGTTAGTTACCCTGTCAGCACAGGATCACTAGTAGCCAAACCCCACCTACTTAAAGAAGAGAAAGTAAGCCAACATCCAGGTCTTGAAATGCCATCACTTCTCTGACCACTTTGTTTTCTATACATTTGTGAAATGCTTCCCTACCTCGCATTGTGGTTTCTCCCAGTAGCTCACACGTTACTAAAGGAAATGTGAGCCAGCAGGAAGAACCACGGTATGCTACAGGGAAAATAGGTATTCGACCCATCCAGCCAGTCAAATACTTGCAGCAGACAGAGAGCAGTAAAGCAGCTAACGGAAATGTAAGCATATTCCCTCTTCTTTGAGCAGGTATGATTTGGCTACAAGTGACCCTGTGCTGATAGTCCCTTTAAAGGAAGGTAAATTGTACTGTCTGGTAATAGTATAGTACTGATATACATTTTAAATCTGTTTTACAGGTCTGCTGAATCTTCGCCAGATAGTTCTGGCTAAGATAGACCAAGTGTTGCACACACAGAAGAATGTGGATCCAGTAGATGAGTATAGTAAACTGTGCAATGACATTCTTGGAGTGCCAGCAACGGCAGGTAAGAGATGTATTTAAATAAACCTATAGTCAAATGTTCTTGGAATAAATAGATAAATTATATTGGTAGCAATGAATTATGTAAATTTCCCAATCCTGCCCACATAGTAGCCTAGATATTTGGTTACATGATCTTTGAGGAGTTGGATTAGCCTATCTGAATTGTGATAATTCCTTTCAGCATAACGCACTTGGCCAAATGCATAGGCCTTGGTCACATGGCTTGCACTAGAGGGAGCCTGGAGCAGAATTTAAGTTTAGGAAAGGTATTTTGACCCTTTGGTTACCCTTTATTTATCACAGATAGGCTCTTAAAAAGTTGACATTTAAATATAGGTTAATTTCAGTATGATAGTAACACAGTAGTGATTGCATTCACTAAGTGTTGATCTCTTAAGTGGCCATTCCTTTTATTTATATGGCTTATTCTTCAAAAGCACAGATTTTAACCGTTTAGAAGTGAAGTATTATTGATCCTCCAAATGTTAAAGCCTAAGTGCAATGCAATGCAATGCAAAAAAAAAGCACCGGGAACAAAGCTTGAAGTCGGTAGGATGTGTCCCTTGTGCTGATGAAGCCTTATCTATTAGGTGAAGTCCTCCTCTGTCTATGTCCCAACCCCTGTCCCCCCACCCCCCATGTCATTCCTGTTACTTTCTTCCCTCTTCAGCCACAGTAAATCTTAAAGCTGTCAGCTAGTGGCTCTGATTTTAGGCACAGTGCCGAGAATAGACAGCAATTGAGCATATGCAGAGCAGAGTGAGACATTGTATTACTGGATTTTAAACAGTATAGGCACTTATTTTTAATGTTTTACATAGCTATACCGGCAAAAGGGGCCAGCCTAAAGTGATCTTTCAGGACTTTATTTTCTGACCAAAGGCTCACTATACAATCTGCAGTCGCCTTTAGATCTACCATCAAATGTGTAGGGCAAGGTCCTGACAGATTGGATACAGATTGATTGGGAGATAGGAGAGTAATTTTATTATATATTTTTGGTAAATCTGAAGCATATTGTACAGGGATTGAAGGGGTTTGGAAGTTATTTGGAGTTTTTGTTTTGAACTCCTCTTCGCCTCAAAAGAACCTTGAGATTAGAAAAATATGAAGGCTGCCATTGCTGACCTCTCCTGAAAGTATGTTGAGTCACTGATCTTGAACATGTACTGTATGTAGATCAGAAGTTTTTTTTTTTTACTTTAATCTTGTGCCTCTAAAATTGCAAATGCTTAGGAGATCTACTACGAGGTACACAGGTACCCTTTTTTTTTATCCAAGTAGATACAAAATATTGGATATGAATATTTCATATTTATTTTTAGTTCCAATAGATGGCGATAATTTTTACTAGATTTAGGGTTGATTCACACTAGTGCATAGAGCTGTGTTTGTATAAGAAGATTGCAAAAATTGTAACATGGCTGCATTTTTCTGTACCTCTCTGCAGCTGCCTCTGTGACTCTGCATTTCTATGCACGGCAGAGGAGCTGCCATGCATAAAAAGTAATGTGACATTCCAAAGTTTAGACAAAAAAAAGTGTTGGGGGGGGGTTGGACAGTGTCTGCTCCTCCAGCTGTGATCACTACCTGCAGACAAAGAACTTTTTTCCTCCTGTGGGTAGTGTGAAACCCGCTCTTAAAGTGGAATTAAGCTTGCAAATTAAAAAATGCCTGACCGGTAGGATTTTTATGACAGAAAATATGCCCTATTGGGTTATTTTGTCATGAATCCTTCTCCCTGCCTCTCAGAGTTTTTTTTTTTCTGAATAGCTTCTCAGCTTAGTAACGGCACGGCTCTGTTCAGAGATGATGCAACGTCATCCCAGCCCAGCTAGTCAATCAGCTAAAGAGGTTGAACCTGGCTGGAATCAAGAGCCTGTGATGGACAGGAGCACTGCAGGAGGTCGCTCCCAAGGTGCCATAATGTGCTAATATGCTGTGCATTCTAGCACATTATAGTTCAAACCTCCTTTTTTGTGGAGGTTTGACTCCCCTTTAACTGCTTTTTTAAAAAAAGTATTTACAGGAGTTGGTGGCTCAAGCTCAGCCAGCTGAGTTACAGGAGAGACTTATCCCAATCTCAATACCATTTATTTTTTTGATCATATCTACTGTAATATGCATGCTGTTCCTGGATGCCTAAAGCTAATTGTACATCTTAGTAGTATATAGCAGTATATATTTTGGTCTTTTAATGCCTGTCTACATGAAAAAAGACCTGGAATAGGTCCAAAATTTGCATCTTGTTTCAGTAAAGGAAAATGTTTTACTAGCATTGCACACATGCTGTGGATCATCATTTGAGCTCCACTTTGCCTATGTGTGCATAAAATTAGATGCTAGATGGATACATTTAGCTTTTATGTATGGCATCATTTGAATGCTTGTTCCTTTTTTTTTTTTTTTCTTTTTTTTTTTTTAACAGGGACAAATATGCCTGCAACTTTTGGACATTTGGCTGGGGGATATGATGCCCAGTATTATGGCTATTTATGGAGTGAGGTGTATTCTATGGACATGTTCCACACACGGTTTAAACATGAAGGAATTATGAGCCAGAAGGTAAAGTTTTTACTTAACTCATCCCTTTGAGAATATGTTTTAATTCTTGCACTGCAATGACAAAATCATTGGTTTTCTATGAAATTAATACAGTGAGGGGAAAAATAATTTTATCCCCTGCTGACTTTTTACGTTTACCCACTGACAAAGAAATGATCAGTCTATAATTTTAATGGTAGGTTTATTTTAACAGTGAGCGACAGAATAACAACAAAAAAATCCAGAAAACCGCATTTCAAAAAAGTTATAAATTGATTTGGATTTTAATGAGTGAAATGAGTATTTGACCCCTTCGCAAAACATGACTTAGTACTTGGTAGCAAAACTCATGTTGGCAATCAGAGGTCAGACGTTTCTTGTAGTTGGCCACCAGGTTTGCACACATCTCAGGAGGGATTTTGTCCCTCTCCTCTTTGCAGATCCTCTTCAAGTCATTAAGGTTTCTAGGCTGACGTTTGGTAACTCGAACCTTCCGCTCCTTCCACATATTTTTTATGGGATTAAGGTCTGGAGACTGGCTAGGCCACTCCAGGACCTTAATGTGCTTCTTCTTGAGCAACTCAAGTTGCCTTGGTCGTGCGTTTTTGGTCATCGTCATGCTGGAATACCCATCCACCACCCATTTTCAATGCCCTGGCTGAGGGAAGGAAGTTCCCACCCAGGGTTTGACGGTACATGGCCCTGTCCATCGTCTCTTTGATGCGGTGAAGTTGTCCTGTCCCCTTAGTGGAAAAACACTCCCAAGCATAATGTTTCCTCCTCCATGTTTGACGGTGGCGATGGTGTTCTTGGGGTCATAGGCAGCATTCCTCCTCCTCCAAACACAGCGAGTGGAGTTGATGCCAAAGAGCTTGATTTTGGTCTCATCTGACCAAACACTTTCACCCAGTTCTCCTCTGAATCATTCAGATGTTCATTAGCACACTTCAGACAGGCCTATACATGGGCTTTCTTGAGCATAGGGACCTTGCAGGCGCTGCAGGATTTCAGCCCTTCACGGCGTAGTGTGTTACCAATTGTCGTCTTGGTGACTATGGTCCCAGCTGCCTTGAGATCTTTGACAAGATTCTCCCGTGTAGTTCTGGGCTAATTTCTCGCCGTTCTCATGATCATTGAAACTCCACAAGGTGAGATTTTTCATGGAGCCCCAGACCAAGGGAGATTGACAGTTATTTTGTGTTTCTTCCATTTGTGAATAATTGCACCAACTGTTGTCACCCTCTCACCAAACTGCTTGGTGATGGTCTTGTAGCCCATTCCAGCCTTGTGTATGTCTACAATCTTGTCCCTGACATCCTTGGACAGCTCTTTGGTCTTGGTCATGGTGGAGAGATTGGAATCTGATTGATTGCTTTTGTGGACAGGTGTCACTTTAAGGAGTGCTCCTAATCTCCGCTTGTTACCTGTATAGAAGACACTTGGGAGCCAGAAATCTTGCTGATTGACAGGGGATCAAATACTTATTTCACTCATTAAAATGCAAATCCATTTATAACTTTTTTTAAATGCGTTTTCTGGATATTTTTGTTGTTATTCTGTCTCTCACTGTTAAATAAATCTACCATTAAAAAAATTACAGACTGATCGTTTCATTGTCAGTGGGCAAACGTACAAAATCGGCAGGGGATCAAATACTTTTTTCCCTCACTGTATGTGTTTTGCTGTGAGGTGAAAGGCATGCTACTACGAATACTTTCCCTGTGTTGAACAGAAAGCATTCCAAAACGGTGTAATGTTAACTGTAATTTCTCTATTGTTCATTGACAGACACATCTATCCATATTTCTTGATCAGTGGGTTATATCGTATGATAAAAACCTAGTGTGCCGACCGTACTCACACTTTAGAAGTCAGATTGAGCGTTCGTGGCAAGAGATTGCAGGCAGGGAGATCTCCACACAGGTGCCTAGGTTTTTATCATACTGTATCACACGATCGTGTCTTTTCTCTCTCCCTTACATGTTAAATACGAGCGCTAGGTGTGAGTTTGGGAACGGAAGATAGGGACCGGGAGTGCCGATTCACCTACGAAGGCATCCGCGCCGGTTATCTCCCCACACAGGATCATCCCACATGCAACCCCTTTGAAAGTAGGAACAGCAGAGGGCGCATTGTACATTAACTTAGTTTACTCCATTGGCTTACCTGAATATATGGATTGAGAGCCTGTTTGTTACAATAATATTGACATACTGTTGTTCTGATCATCAGCATACCAATTTGTCCAGCTTTGTTTGAATCAGCATTTTTTACATTTTCACAATTCTCACATTTTATAACAATTTTGCTAACTCTTGGTTTTTATTTATGGTGTAGGCAGCGCCAGTCTGTCATATCCTTCCCCCGGATCATCTTCAGGGTTTCCTGGTGCAGATCTCTCCTACGTACGTTTCCCGGGATTGAAATTCTGGCAGGCGGATGCCTCAGGCGGCTTGTGTGGGACCACTGGTGGTTTTTTTTTCGCTGAGCTGTGTTTCCTTGGATAGGTTTTTCGATGGTCACCTTATGCGTACCGGCGCAACAGAAAGGGACCGAGAGCTTGGGCTCGGTCACGGGATCTTCTGGTGGGCTTTGCACATGTCCTGGTGGCCTGCGGGGCCAGTATTGTTTGTTCTAGACTTCTGTTCACCAGCTTGGGCTGTGACCTTTGCACAGGATCATGGCCGCAGGGATTTCAGTTGCTCTGTTGTTGCCGGATGATACTATCGGTCTGGGTAAGCTGACCTGGTATGCCTGGTCGTTTATGTTCCTTGGGGACTACCTTTCAAGGAGGATCTGCGGTCCCTAGGGCCATTCTTCCGTCTTGCTTGCAGTCAGTGGTTTTGTTGTGATGACTTGGCTGTGATAGCCAGGTGCTGTTGTTCTGCCACTGCGGAAGACTGAGGATTCTCCCTCTTGGAAAGCTACCACCGGATGAGATACTTTCGTCGTCCTCGGTGGTTCCAATTCTGTCCCTCCTCCACGAGGGATTGAGCAGACATGGGCTTGAGTACCTTCAAGTACTAGGTGTCAGCATTGGCAGTTTTCTTCAGCGTCCCCTGGTCTTGCATTCTTTGGTGCATACCTTTGTTCAGGGGCTCGAAGTCTGTCTCCACTGGTGTGGTCTCTTCTTCCGCCGTGGGGTCTGGACTTGGTGGTTTCCTTTTGAAAAGGGACATTGTGTTCCTCTCTCTGTCCCTTGTCCACATATCCTATGGGATTTGGGGTGATCGGGTATATGGCCAGCCCGTGAGTCTTGTCAGAGGTTAGACTCATGGTTTTTGATGCGGTCGGACCGAGTGTGGAGCTGGCTGCTTCCCTTTTGACCATTTCTGGATGGCTCAGACGGATGATGACTCTGACCTCCTCTGTCGGGGGTTGGGTACCCCTTTGTTCCCAGTTATGGCGCACTCTACTCGGGTGCTTAGTGTTTATTGGGTCTTCTGTCATCAGGCGTCTGTTGCGACATTTGGCTGATGGCCTCCTAGTAGTAGGTGTACACTTTCACAACATTCTACGAAGTGAATGTGCCGTCGTCTGCGGATGCTGCTTTTGATCGCAGGTTTTGCAGACTGCGGTTTGGAGGGTCTATCCCCTTTTGAGGGCGTATTGTTCAGGTTGGCTCTAGTTGCTCTGTGTTGAGCTCCTGTTACCTAGTTGGCTCCTGAGTTAGCTTGGAGTTTTCTCTTCGTTGTCCCACCCCTCATGTTTGACACTGCTTTGGGACATCCCACTGGTCAAGAAATATGGATCGCTGTGCCTGTCAATGAACGATAAAGAAAATAGGATTTTTTTACTTACTGTAAAATCCTTTTCTCTGAGGTCATTGACAGACACCGCACCCACCCCTCTTAAGAGGTTTTTGATTCTTCTGATACTGCTTGTTACTAAACTGAAGGCCTATAGCAAAGAGGGGAGTGTATAGCACCTAGGACTGCCCATAGGCGTAGTCTTTTTTTTCTTTTCTGCCTAGTCCTACTCCTGTAGAGGGCGATATAACCCACTGGTCAAGAAATATCGATCGATGTTTGTCAATGAACTCAGAGAAAAGGATTTTATGGCAAGTCAAAAAATCCTATTATTTTTTACTTGCACAGAAGCCTTATCCATTTATAAAAGTCCATTCATTCCAGCTACAGAAGCCTCTGCAAATCACTCTAATCCTTCAGGTGGGGGTAGAAAGGAGTTTAAAGGATAAGTTTCCCTTATAGCAAAAAATAATAAAGGCACATTTATTTGCGGGTAAATAAATGAGCATTTACTATTTTTTCTTTTAGGAGCCTGGAAAGCATTGCACCAGCAATCAGGCAGTTTTACGCTGACAGAATCAATGAACTACCACTACCTCAACAGTGCCTTGGTAGTTCATTGAGAACCACAACCCAACAGCCACAAAAGCTGCGGGTACAGACCTGCATAGCCGTGCCACATAGCCGTGCTCTCTTTGAATTGTGGCAGTAAGTACAGGGAAGGGGCTCGCTGCCACAAGGGTGGAGGGGGTCTTGGTAGAGGGGTCTGAAGCTGAACATATTATATGTTACATATTATATGTTACACCCTAAATATGGGTGTAACATGTTCAGAAAGGTGAACTTCTCCTTTTAGAGTGCAGTGTCATGGCCTGAAGACTTGATTGCCTCTGAGTGGTTTCTGATTAAGTTTTCTGCAAGTCACAGCCACCAGATCACTTCTACACTCTGTACACTCCCACCATCTGGACCTCAGGCTCAGCTTGCTCCTTTGTGTCTGGGACTGATCAGGGAAGTTTAGGATGGCTGAGCAGTAGTGGGAAATTCCTGATCCTGGATCTCCTCAGCATAGAGTGAACCTGGAAGTGCTCAGCTCTGCATACATACGCATACAAAACATTAGGACACGTTTGTATAGAAATACCTATTAAGTCATAGACATACATGCCATTGATAGAAATATGATTTTAGGATCATCATTTTAGTTAATGTTAAATTGGTGAATTGTTACTTTTTTAATACATAACCAATTTAAAGCTTTGTGGAGTCTTTTATTTTTTGCAAACGCATACAATTTAAAGCTTATTTTATTTATTAAGTCAACAGTCTATCACTTTTATATAATGTGTATGTGGCCCACTTTGTGCATGTTTAATTACCTAAGGCTAGCTGGTGATTTACAGCCATTGTATTGGAAAATGCTTAATATGTAATTATCGGCGTATATCCTGCACAGGCGTATAACACGCACCCTAATTTTAAGAGAGAAGTTTCAGGGAAAAAACTTTCCACAGCCCCCTGCACATTACGCAGACCCCCTGCACATTATGCAATTATGCAGCCCCCTTTACATTACACAGACCCCCTGCACATTATTCAGCCCCTTTCCCCTGCACAGTACACATCCCCTTTCATTATACAGCCTCCCTGCACTCCCAGGAGACCCCCAGTCTCCTGGGACAGTACTGCCAGCATACTCTAAAGTTAAGAAAAAAAACATTGCCAGCCCCTTCTCATGCACTGCTCCTCCTGTGTCACTGTCGTAAATCAAAGGCTCTAAATACCTCATTAACTCTGTTCTTTCATGGACCCGGTCACGTGACTGCTCTCCTCTGATGTTTCATAAACGGTCACGTGACCACTCTTCTCCTCTAGGAGGAAAGCTGCCAAAAATAACGGAGTTAATGAGGCATTTAGAGGCTCCGATTTACAATGACACAGGAGGAGCAGTGTATGAGAAGGGGCTGGCAGTGATTTTTTTCTTAACTTTAAAGTATGCTGGCAGTGCTGTCCCAGGGCCAGGAGAGGCGCTGGCCTGACTGACGATACCCCCCCCCCCCCCCCAAGTATGTGGCACCCGGGGCAGACCGCCCTATCTGGGCACACCCCCCATTGGTAAAAGAAAAATATTGGCGTATATATCGCCCTCTATTTTCAGGGGGGAAAAATCTGTGTTATACACCGATAAATACGGAATATTTGTGTTGAGCCACTATACAGCCCTGATGTATGTGTCAAAACCTCCACATACTTAGGATTCATGTGCTCAGGATAAATAAGAGAAAACAATTTCGTAAAAATATTTAAAATGGTATTATATAAAACTTGTTACACATTTAGCAAATAAAACTGCATTTTTTTTATTCCTGTCCATTGCTCTGCTTATTACTCTAATTAATGGTATTTTTAAACAAACAACCAAATTAAGACCTCATATGTTTCTCTAAGCACTTTGCATACTAAAATGATTTAAAGCGTTATTGTCGAGTACAATTTGTTCTAGTCTCATACATAGAAGCCTCTTTTCCAAAAACAATGATATGAACAAATCTTGCAGTTATCCACATTCTGTTAACCCTTTTGCTGCCGGCTTTGTGCGCCACTTTAAACTCCAGGTTGTCAGACCAATTTTTCAATGTTTTTTTTCTTTTTATATTTTTCATTTACAGCTTAAAGAGTTTGTAAAAGACCCTCCAGACTATACAAATTCTGAATGCAAAGGATGAATCTGCAGTGCCACGTGTGCAATGCATTGGTGTGCTTTGCCGTAAAATGATGCAGTCATACATTTTATTGCAGCACAGCGCATTGCAGTGCACGGCAGTGCATTGCTGCACACAAAGTACACAATGTACTTTTAAAAAAAGTTTTTTTTAATAAAAGCAACAATCAAGCCCTGCAATGCATTGCAGCAATGTACTGCAGTGCTTGTGTACAGAGCACACCAGTGCACGCGGTTTATGCGCTCCATAACTTGTGCCCACTGATATGAATGGGCCCTTAGTGTGTTGGTGCACTGCAGTGCACAAACACATGTAATGTAACATGCATTGTCACTGTGTTTGTAGTGCACTTGTGTATGTTATATGTATGTAATGTGTGGAGGATGTTTTAAGCCCCATTCACATGGCCTCAAAGGGCTGTACAATGTCAAGAAGGCACATATTTCCAGGTCCAGGAGTCACAGGTGTATGTGTATAGCTGTGGGCAACAGCCTTTACAAATCAATGACAGGCTGACCAGATGCTGTAGCGGTACGCATGTAATCTAACATCCGAGTGGTTACATGCGTATACGGATGTATGAGTGGACTGGTCTGCACTTAGGATGTGCAGTTACATGCGTACAACTGTGGTGTCTGTCATCCTATAATTGGATTTGTACAGACTGCTGCCTGCAGGGGTACACAAACACCTGTGACTTCCAGGCACAGAAATAGGCTCTGTGTGTGAATGAGGCCTTATTCCTAAGTGTTTTTTCCCATGTTTTGTTTAATGATGTTTTACCTTTTTTTCTTCTTTTTTTTTTATTATTTTCTGATTATTATTCTAAACATACCCCAGATGTTTCTCATTTGGGCTAGAGGGAGAGATAGAGGATAGATTCAGAGGGGTTTAGGAAGAATTGGAGGACACAGAGAGCAAGGAAAGAGAAATGGGCACATGAGTGACAGGGGCACTGCAGAGAAGGTTTTGCCACCAAGTTTCCTAGATATGCCACCGCCACTCTGCTCTTTCGGGAGCCATCATGCATTCCACTAGGTTGGGTATTATGTTAGCGCGCTTGCCGAAAGTCCTGCCTCTATGCGTTTCGTCTATTAGGATGTCGTCAGGAAGGTTTATATCCATAACCCTGGGCTATTTAATCTAATTCTCAGCTAATTGGAAACACTTTTTAAATGTGAAAACATGGTGATTTGCTTCAGAACATATAATATTACCCTACCTATATACATATTAGTATTAATATTAAATACAATGCTATCCCTTATAGTACATTACTAATTTACAGATACTTGATTGCTTTAAATATGCAAAATCTTACTTTGATAAAACAATCTCAGGTAAAACTACATTGAATATATAATACTTATATATAAAAAAAAAAAAAAAAAAATATATATATATATATATATATATATATATATATATAATAAAAACTTTATTATAAAATTTATATGAAGTTATGGATATAAAAATCTTAAAACCGTGGTACCAATACATTTCCTTTATTCAACCCCTATATCGAATATAATGTCCTCTAGTGTTAGACCTTCAGAATGCACCCTTTGGATGCTTACACTATATTACCAAAAGTATTGGGACGCCTGCCTTTACACGCACATGAACTTTAATGGCATCCCAGTCTTAGTCCGTAGGGCTCAGTATTGCATTGGTCCACCCTTTGCAGCTATAACAGCTTCAACTTCTCTGGGAAGGTTGTCCACAAGGTTTAGGTTGTGTCTATGGGAATGTTTGATCATTTTTCCAGAAGCGTATTTGTAAGGTCGGGCACTGATATTGGACGAGAAGGCCTGGCTCACAGTCTCCGCTGTAATTCATCCCAAAGGTGTTCTATTGGATTGAGGTCAGGACAATCAAGTGGTCCTCCACCCCAAACTCACTCATCCATGTCTTTATGGACCTTGTTTTGTGCACTGGTACAAATCATTTGGTGGACGGGGGATAATTGTTTGGGATTGTTTTTCAGGGGTTGGGCTTGGCCCCTTAGTTCCACTGAATGGAACTCAAAGTGTCAGCATACCAATACATTTTTGGACAGTTTCATGCTTCCAACTTTGTAGGAACAGCTTGGGAATGGCCCCTACCTGTTCCAACATGACTGGGCACCAGTGTACAAAGCAAGGTCCATAAGGACCTGGATGGGCTAGTTTGGGGTGGAGGAATTTTAATGGCCTGCACTCAATCCTGACCTCAACCTGAAAGAACACCATTGGGATGAATTAGAGCGGAAACTGTGAGCCAAGCCTTCTCGTCCAACATCAGCGCCTGGCCTTACAAGTTTGCTTCTGGAAGACTGGTCAAACATTCCCATAGACAAACTCCTAAACCTTGTGGACAACCTTCCCAGAGGAGTTTAAGCTGTTATAGCTGCAAAGGGTGGGTCAATTCAATGTTGAACCCTATGGACTAAGTCTGGGATGCCATTAAAGTTCATGTGCGTGTAAAGGCAGGTGTCCCAATACTTCTGGTAATATAGTGTATCTTAATTTTTATATACATTTTTAAAATAAGTACATATATTCCCCAAGCTATACCTGTACAAAATTATAGATAAAACCATTTAAGTCTGTCTATGTTTAAAACACACATCCTGTAGGATCTTTGTTATGGAGTAATCTAAAGTGGTTAGACACACTGGGGTAGATTTATTAAACTGGTGCACTGGTGACCGAGTACAAGTCCCAATAAATTTTTCAAGTACTCGCCGATACAGATTACCGATACTATTATTTAATGTAATTTTTTTTTACAATACTTTCTCTTTTTGGGGGGAGGGAGTGGAAGGTGTCAGTGTTTTTTTTATTTTATTTTTTATTATTTTTACAGTTTAACCTTTAAATATTTATTCATTACAATTCTTTCTTTTTTTTTTTTTTATTTCTTTTTTTTTTTTATCAGCCCTGTTGGGGGGTCTTTGGTGAGATATTATGGGTCTAAACAGACCCCTGACATCTCCCTTTTGAGACAGGGAAAGGGACTGAAGACAGTGCTTTCCCAGTCCCTTTGCTTCAGCTGCACTGAAGACGAATGAACAGAGACAGAGGCTTCTGTTTATAAACTGAATCATCCTAAACACAGTTTATGATGCTCAGTTATAAATGGACAGTCAGAGATCACTGACTTTGTTCATTCAGAAAAGGAAGGAGCCAGTCCTCCGCTCTCCATCCTGACAGATCCGGGACAAGGGGGGGGGGGGGGGACCGGAGAAGGAC
>BLSH010434633.1:652456-665191 GCA_018402905.1 Glandirana rugosa
CAGTGTCCTGCTCCCCCACCCCTCCTGTGTACTATTCCACCCTCCATGCTTACCTCCTAGTTTCCTGCCATCCCCTCCTCCTCCTGTCCCCCCCCCAGTATCTTGTCACCCCCCACCTCCACTCCAGTATCCTGTCATGCCATTCAACTCCCCCTCCAGTGTTCTATCACCCCTCCAGTGCTATGCCCCCCCTACACTCCAGTATCCTGTTACCCCCCTCCAGTGTGCCACCCCCTCCAGTATCACCCCATCCCCCTCCAGTGTCCTATTGTACCCTCCATGCTCACCGTCTAGTGTCCTGTCATACCCTCTCCTCCAGTGCCCTGTAACCCCTTCCCCAGTATCCTGTCCCCCCAGCATTGTGTCCACCCTCCCCCCAATACAGTGTCCTATCTCCAGCCCTCCCCTCCAGGATCGTATCCTGCCCCCTTCACTCTAGTGACTTGCCCTCCTCCCCTCACCCTTCCAGTGTCCTATTATGTGCCCCCTCTCCTCCCCCTTCTCTTGGTTAGTTGGGGTGGGGACAGCAGTGCGCTCGCCTCCGTTTTGTCAATGGCCGCAGATCTCCTCATCCCTCTCCCGGAAGTGATGTTTCTCAGCGGTTGGCTCTAGAACCCCTGAATCTGGCGGCTGAGGGCAGATTACGTGTTCCTAGGACAGAACAGAACTATTTAACAGAGAGGAAGAGAAGGGACAGGAAGTGCCCGCCACCATCTTTCTTCCTGGCTGGTGTGTAGAGAATTCTTCTTCATACAGATCTCCGAATATAGATCAGAGTCTATGAGCCCGGAGAACACGGACAAAGTGTACACATGATGTACCTGGCCCTTCATCCTATTACTGAGTGCAGTCACCCCTTGCAGTTATTCAGATATGATCTCCATTGGTCCCCCCTCCGATGCGGCTCCAGACGAATGAACATTTTGAGGGCTGCCTTAGTAAATTGAACCTAGTTTTTTTTTTTTTTTTTCTAATCTGAACTAATTTTTTTTTTTTTACTGCCATCATAGCACAATTGGCTATGAGGAATTTGGACTTGCTGTGAAGAGTGTATATTGCCTATTAATGTAAGGTCTCCTTTAAGGACACATAGGATCTATATGAAACTTTCATACCACTATAGTGAGCTGTACAAAAAAAACACACAAGCAAAAGGAGCTTTGAACGTTTTAATGTCTACGTCTTTTCAAAGAAAATATTACACAAAATCATTTATATACAATCATCCAATGAATACTTGATGTATGGGTTTTAGAGTAACCGTTATATGTTGGTGCTTGGTTTAAGTGTATATGAAGGCACAATGAGCTACTTGCCGCCCAGTAGTTTTACTGCGGCCGAGCGGCACAGCCCTGCCGGACAACATACCTGTGCGTCGCTTGGTATTTCCGGGTCTGCAGGTGCATATGCACGCACCCCCAGCTGTCCCGCCTTATCATTGGCTACAACAGAAGTTTGTCAGCAGGTTCTGGACCAATGATTTATGGCTGGGACCTGCTTATCGGCTATAGCCGATCACAGAACAATCCAGCATAGTACAAACACCCCCGAAAATTACTCATTTTTGGAACGTAGACAGTTCAAGGTATGTACTAAGAGGCATAGCGAGTATTTTGCAGATCTCATTTGGCGCCACAAGTTTTTGGAAAATTAAGAAATATAAAATGGAAATAGTATTTCTCTTACGTTCACTGACAGGCGCAGCTCTTCATAACACGTGGGGTTTTATGTCGTCCTATCAGGAGTGACTAGGCAAAACAGAAATAAAAGCAACAGGGATAGGCTAGCCCCTCCCAGGGGGCCGTCCTCACCCGAGCATAAAACCCCCTGCTGGCCAATGGCATTCAGTTTTTGTTTGCCTAGTGCAAAGGAGTGGACTGGGTTCCCTCTGGGACCTGCGTTTTTTTGCTGAAGTTTTCCCTATGAAGACTGCTATCAAGAAGCCGGCTGGTGGCATAGAGTGGATATCACAAATCCAAATCTTTCCCCAGCCCGGCCTCCACCTGGCGAGCTACCCTGGCCTAAGCAGGGTCCGTTCCATGCGGGCGGCCAGTGGTTAACCCCACTTGTGCCCAGTGTTTGGCGCATGCCTCTCCAGTGGCCTGGCCAGCAGCAATCCTTCTCCGTGTGGGGGGAAAGTCTGCTATGGGTGGCTACCCGCATCGCCCGTCGGAGTGGTGACGCCCTCCCCCGCCCCAGGAGCGCGGCGAGCGGCATCCGGGCATTTGGTGGGTAGCCTTCCTGAGTAGGGGTACGCCGGGCGGTGTTGCGCTGTTGGATATCATGCCCATGCTATCCAAAATTTCCGCCTTTGTGGTGGTCATCAGGCGGGTGTTGTGGCTGCGTTCCTGGTCAGGTGACTAGGCATCTAAAAAAGGGACTCACAGATCTCCCCTTTCAGGGGGGTCGTTTGTTTGGACTGCAGCTGGATGAAATCATTAAGAGTTTCACAGGAGGGAAGAGCCCTTTTCTCCCGGAGCCCAAGCGGCGGGATATTTGCCGCTGACAGGGCCCTGTTTCTTCTGGGCAGAAGAAGTTTTTTCGTGCCCGCGGCACGGCAGGGACGGGCTCCAAGCCCGGTAAGACCTCGGCTGGATCCAGTAAAAGGACTTGGCAGCGTAAGCCCGGCAAGGCAGAGGATAAGTCCTCCACCGCATGACGGGCTGGTTGCTGGAGTTTGTGGTCAGTTGGTCCGCTCGTGTCTCCGATCGGTGGGTACTAGAAGTGGTTCCACCAGGTACCGGATAGAGTTCAGCTCTCTACCCCCAGACAGTTTTTTTCCCTCAAACTTGAGACTCCCTCAGAGGAATCGGGGGGAGCTTTTGGGCGCGATCCAGTCCCTTGCGGATCAGGGGGTGATCGTGCCGGTTCCTCTCGAGGAGAGGTTCTGCGGTTTTTACTCAAACCTCTTTGTGGTGCCCAAAAAGGGCGGTGTCAGGCCGGTGTTGGACCTAAAGGCACTGAACTGTTTTGTGCAGGCAAAAAAGTTCAAGATGGAGTCCATTCGCTCGGTTGTGGCCGCCTTGTGTCAGGGAGAGTTCATGGCGTCCTTGGATATCAAGGATGCCTACCTGCACGTTCCCATCTGTCTCAGCCATCAGCTCTTTCTGCGTTTCGCAGTGGGGGACCTGCACTACCAGTTTGTGGCCCTTCCTTTCGGGCTGGCCTCTGCTCCCAGTGTGTTCACCAAAGTGTTGGCTCCGGTCCTTGCGCTGTTGAGACAGAGAGGTATCACGGTGGTGGTGTACCTCGACGACCTGCTCTTGAGAGCGGAGTCAGCTGTGTCCCTGGAGGAGGACGTGAGAATCACGGTGTCCACTTTGAGGGACTTTGGTTGGCTCATCAACCTGCAGAAGTACTCGCTGTCCCCTTCTTGTCGCCTGGAGTACCTGAGTCTGATTCTGGACACAGTGCAGGCGAAGATGTTCTTGCCTCCCGACAAGTTATTGGGGTTACAGGCGGCGGTACGGACCCTGCTGTCACGCCGGAGGTCATCCCTACGGTTCTGCATGAGGGTGTTGGGGCTCATGGTGTCGTCCTTCGAGGCAATACTGTACGCCCAGAGCCACACTAGGCTCCTACAGAAGGCGATTCTGTCGCAATGGGACAAATCTCCTCCTGGACAAACTGATCTGCTTGGATCATCAGACCCGGGGTTCATTGACTTGGTGGCTTCGGGCCCCAGCTCTAACGCTAGGGAAATCCTTTCTTCCCCTCAACTGGTCGATAGTAACGACGGATGCCAGCCTGTCGGGCTGGGGAGGGGTGCTGGGTCGGTTGTCTGCTCAGGGCCGGTGGTAGGCTCAGGAAGCTTGACTTTCGATAAATATGTTGGAACTGAGAGCGATCAGGCTCTGCTTGTCCCGTTGGTCGTCAAGGCTGCGGGGTCTCCCTGTCCGGGTTCAGTCGGACAATGCCACGGCCGTGGCATACGTGAACCATCAAAGCGGTACAAGAAGCTCCGCAGCGGCTGTGGAGGCTGCTCTGATTCTCCGCTGGGCGGAACGTCATGTTCCACTGATCTCCGCCATTAACATTCCGGGAGTGGAAAACTGGCAGGCCGACTTTCTCAGTCGCCAAACTATGGACCAAGGGGAATGGTCCCTGCATCCGGAAGTGTTTCGCCAGATTTGCCGCAAGTGGAGCACACCAGAGGTGGACCTCGTGGCATCCAGGTTCAATCACAAGGTGAAGACCTTCATGTGCTGAACAAGAGATCCATTGGCGGCTGCCACGGACGCGCTGGTGGCTCCTTGGGGTCGGTATCGGCTGCTATATGTCTTCCCTCCCCTAAAGCTGTTGCCACGGGTTCTGCGCAGGTTAGAGGTGGCTCCCGATTGGCCTCGGCACACTTGGTACGCCGATCTGGTTCGGATGGTGGCGGACGCCCCTTGGCGGCTTCCGCTTCGCGAAGACCTGCTATGTCAAGGTCCCATCTTGCACCCTGCTTTACCCTCGCTGGCTTTGACGGCTTGGCTATTGAGGCCCAGGTGCTGAGGGATCGGGGAGTCGCTGACTCAGTGGTCCCTACTATGCTTAAGGCGCGTAAGTGCACTTCACGCAAGATTTATCACAGGAGCTGGAAGGCCTATATTGTGTGGTGTGAGGCGGGGGGTTGGAACCCCCGCTCTTATGTGGTGTCCAGGGTGCTGACTTTTCTGCAGCAGGGCCTTGACAAAAGCCTGGACTTGAGTACACTCAAGGGCCAGATTTCGGCCTTGGCAGTCCTTTTTCAGCGTCCTTTGGCTTCCCATTCGCTGATTCGTACATTTGTACAGGGGGTACGGCATGTGGCTCCCCAGTTTCGGCCGCCCTTGGCGCCGTGGGACTTAAATCTGGTGCTCTCTGTGCTTCAGAAACCACCATATGAGCAGATTAGGGACATTCCCCTGTCTCTCTTATCGCAGAAGGTAGCCTGCTTAGTGGCTGTCACATCCGCGCGGCGGGTCTCTGAATTGGCTGCCTTGTCCTGCAAGTCCCCGTACTTGATTCTTCATAAGGACAAGGCGGTGCTGCGACTTCCACCTTCTTTCCTTCCAAAGGTGGTCTCCTCTTTTCATTTGAATGAGGATATTGTCCTTCCCTCATTGTGTCCTCGCCCCAAATATCCTAAGGAATTTGAGTTGCATTCTTTGGATGTGGTGAGGAGCTTACGGGTGTATTTGAGTGCTACAGCTTCCTTTCGGAAGTCTGACTCATTGTTTGTGTTGCCCGAGGGTTCCAAAAAGGGCTCGGCAGCCTCGTCGGCTACCATTTCCCGTTGGATCAGGCAGACCGTGACCCATGCGTATGAGGTTCGGGGCAAGGTCCCCCCTTTTCCGGTCACGGCTCATTCGACCAGGTCAGTTAGTACTTCCTGGGCGTTCAGACACCACGCTTCGGTGTCTCAGGTGTGCAAAGCGGCTACTTGGGCCTCAGTGCACACGTTTACTAAGTTTTACAAAGTTGATGTTTCGGCATCTGCGGATGCTGCTTTTGGCCGCAAAGTTTTTTACAGGCGGCAGTGTAGGTGCGTCTGGCGCCTTCCGAGAGGGTTCTGTTGGGTACAGTTGTTGTAGTTTCACCTACCCCTCTAGTTTGTCACAGCTTTGGGACGTCCCCACGTGTTATGAAGAGCTGCGTCTGTCAGTGAACGTAAGAGAAAAATGGATTTTATTCTAACTTACCGTAAAATCCTTTTCTCTGAATTCACTGACAGATGCAGCTCCCACCCCTCTGATTAGGTTTGTACTGCTTGTTACGAACTGAATGCCATTGGCCAGCAGGAGGTTTTATGCTCAGGTGAGGACGGCCCCCTGGGAGGGGCTAGCCTATCCCTGTTGCTTATATTTCTGTTTTGCCTTATCACTCCTGATAGGACGACATAAAACCCACGTGTTATGAAGAGCTGCGTCTGTCAGTGAACTCAGAGAAAAGGATTTTACGGTAAGTTATAATAAAATCCATTTTTTTTATTTTCTTTTTTCATTTTTTAACCACTTCCCATCCGCCGCCGCAACCAAATGGCAGAGATTTCCGAGGGACAGATGGCCCTCGGTCATCTCTATGGCTCTCGGAGGCCCAGGCGCACGTCGGGTCTCCGAAGTAAACAACAGCCGTTTAAGGGGAAGGAAAGGCTGAGATCGTCTGTTTTTTTTCTGATCTCAGCCTTTCCAGCCTGTTGGAGAGATGTAGGGTCTTATAGACCCTGCATCTGTCCATAAAGTGGACCTGTCACACACTTTTCCTATTACAAGGGATGTTTACATTCCTTGTAATAGGAATAAAAGTGATCAAAAAAAATAAAATAAAGTAAAAGTGTCAAAATAAAAAAAAATAAAAGTAAAATAAGAAAAAAAAAAAAAATGTAAAGAGCCCCGTCCCCGCGAGCTCGTGCACAGAAGCAAACGCATACGTAAGTCACGCACACATATGTAAACTGCGTCCAAACCACACATGTGAGGTATCGCCGCGTGCGTTAGAGTGAGAGCAATAATTTTAGCCCAAGACCTCCTCTGGTAACTCAAAACACCTAACCTGTAAACATTTTTAAACATCGCCTATGGAGATTTTTATGTGCCAAAGTTCGGCGCCATTCCACGAGTTTGCGCAATTTTAAAATGTGACATGTTGGGTATCTATTTACTCGGCATAACATCATCTTTCACATTATGAAAAAAAATTGGGCTAACTTTACTGTTTTGTTTTTTTTTAATTCATGAAATTGTTTTTTTTCCAAAAAAAATGCGTTCGAAAAATGGCTGCGCAAATACCACATGACATAAAAAGTTGCAACAACCGCCATTTTATTCCCTAGAATCTTTTCTAAAAAAACATATATAATGTTTGGGGGTTCTGAGTCATTTTCTAGCAAAAAAATGATGATTTATACATGTAGGAGAGGAGTGCCAGAAATGGCCCGGGTGGGAAGTGGTTAAAATATGGTGGCAGAATACTGCAAAATACTTACCATGCCTCTTATCAAATACCTTGGAGTGTCTGCTTTAAAAAAAAAAGGGAATTTGGGGGTTGTTTGAACTTTCCTGGCATTTTAGGGCCTCCAAAACTGATAAGTTGTCAGGAAGTGAAATTAAGAAATTGTACCCTTTGAAAGCCTGAAGGTGTTCATTGGTTTTGGGCCCATGTACACAGGCTCCCAAAAAGTCTCACACATGTGGTATCCCTATACTCGGGAGAAGCAGAATGTGTTTTGGGGTATAATTCCACATATACCCATGGCAAGTGTGAGAAATATCTCATTGAAGTGACAACTTTGTGTAAAAAATTTTTTTTTTTTTTTTCATTTTCCAAAAATTGTGGCAAACCATAAAATTTTCCATGGACTCAGCATGACTCTCAGCAAATACCTTGGGTGTCTATTTTCCATTCATTACAAGGAAATGACGCCACAGTTTTTAACTTTATTAAATTGTCATACAGTCTGCTCTTAGAAGCGCCTCTTTCCTTGTTTTCTTTCTCCAGTGGCCAGCGGCTTCTCCACTAGAGTGCAGCCTCTACTTGTGGACTGATTTAAAGACTTTGATTGATTTATCCCCCTTGTGTTCCCTTTACAAATTTGTGGTCTGTAAGTACTGTAGAGTCTGTACTGCCATGCACCTTTTTCCTTGTACACTGTATATATCTTTGAAGCTTATTAGTGCTGCAGGTGTTTACTGACTCTCTACATGCCATTTTTTTATTGCCTGTCTTCTCCCTTCCTTGTGATTATGGCTGATATGGATTTTCTCAATTCTCTAGAAACTCACAGGTATCAAACATTAGTTGATCTTTTTACTGCCGTTCCCATGTCTATTTTCTGACCATGCATCACCTAGTGGCCACAATTTACACTTATTGTGTAGCAAATTTAAACATCTAGTAAGACTCATGAAAGCCACCAATTCTCAGTGGTGGGATCGGTTCTTTCTCTCACAATACATCACCATCAAAGTATCCCCTAGGGGTCTCAGGATCCTAAAAGACTGCCAATACCTTGACAGTCAAGAGCATAAACAATGGGCTGAGATCTCTGAATCTTGCACCACCAAATGGATGGAGATCCTGGTCCAACATAGACTTCACAAAATTGAGAAGCTAACCCATGAAATACAGATGTTGGTCCAGGATATACTTCTTCTTCAGACTCCTGTTCCTCACTCCTGGCTTAACACACTCCAGAGGAACACTAAGTCTGAAGAAGACCAGCTCATTAAAAACAAGTTGGGGAAATTAGAACGGGATCTAAACAATTACAAAAATGATCAGGTCTTTTCCTGGAAAAGTAAAAAACATCTATCCACATTGTCTGGGGGAAATAATGGAGACACCTTCCGTTCCTCCAACCTCCCTAGCTTAATGTCATTGTCCATTCCGCAGCCCCGCCCTTCCTCATGATCTCAGGGTTTTGGGGTTCCTTATGCACCCCTTTTGAGACCCAAGCCTGTAGCTCATACATTTAGACGGAATAGGTCCCAGACCACACGCATGGACAACATTCATGACCAAAGAATACACCATCTATTAAACCATGCTACAGACCCCCCAAGAATTGCCAACCACATAAAGGTACACATGACATACCTAAAAACCAGCTTATTGTGAATCTCCAGACTTTTTACAATAGACCAGGAACATCGCCCCGAGCTGGTCCCAAGTCTATCATCGCCCCTGTCTCTGCTCCAGTGCTTTTTTCACGTACCATTACCAATTCATTTACTAGTGGACCCCTAGCAGGTCTTCCCTCTGCTGTACTCCCTGTTTTTGGTTCTTTTGATAATCAGGAATTAGCCTTACTTGTTCCAAGTTCACACACCCAAGGACCCCATTCAACTATTGTAGGCTTTTCCCCTCATCCACCGGAGGTTTCCCGCTTAGGTCCACTCACTCCAGCAAACAATAACCATAATAATTTTTTAGTCCTCCTCTCCTCCACTCCAATTCCAAAAACAGAAAGCTCCCAAGAGAGGATGCAGAGGAGGACGAGGAAAATCTAATAGAGTTCCATCAAAAACACCGCAGCCTATAAAAATTTACAATTTATCCACCCACCATCTTGATGACCATGATCACACACTTCTTAGCAAAGGTCTTAATTTTGCCCCTACCAACCAGCCCAATTCGTTCACTCTTTTCAAGGATCTCAACCGCTACATTCGCAACCTCACACTTAAAAGATATTTTGATATGAAGTCGAAAAGAGATAGTAATAGTACTGATCCAGCCACTTTGGACTACCTTTCACCTGATTTATCTTCATCCTTGTTTGATTATGAAGGTGATATTATACAATTACTTGACTCCCCTCCTACTGAAGAAGGAGATATGGCATTATTCACACATCTAGCTACCTCACCCCCCATTGTTCACTCCCAATTCAAACCCAAGTCCATTTTTTACCCGACCAATGCTAAAGGCCCATATCTTGAAACCTTCTACCGAGTAGTCTATTCTGATCTGCTTAAATTATGTGAAACACCTACCAAGTCCTTCTCCCATCACAACAATCTCTCACCTGCTGAAATCAAATCCCTAGATAGGTTGATGCATAACAACGATATAGTTAGCCGCTGACAAGGGCGGCGGGATAGTGATTCAGAACAGAGAGCATTACACAGCGGAAGCCAATAGGCTCCTCGCAGATACCAACACATACATTCCACTCTCCAAAGATTCAACTAAGGACTTTGCGATGGAACTAAATGACCTGTTAAAATCTGGTGTAGATGGTAAGGTTATATCTAAACCTGAGGCAGCCTTTTTATGTAGACCCTTTTATCAAGTTCCATACTTCTACCATCTACCAAAGATCCACAAAGATCTAAATAATCCACCTGGTAGACCTATAGTGGCAGCCATGAACAGCATAACCACGGGCCTTAGTCAATACATTGACTTCTTTCTACAGCCTTTGGTCCATGGACTACAATCATACATTAGGAATGGTCGGCATCTCATGGAATCACTATCTACTTACACATGGGAACCTAGTTACATCTGGCTCTCACTGGATGTGAGCTCATTATACACATCCATCCCGCACAACTTTGGTCTCATGGCAACAGAACATTTTCTGTCCACAGACCCCCTCACTAACTCCAGACAAGTGGCCTTTATCATTGAGGCCACAAATTTTTGTCTTGCCCATAATTATTTTACGTTTGAGGAAGATTTTTATTTACAGGTGAAAGGCACCGCGATGGGTGCCAATTTTGCTCCCTCATATGCTAACTTGGCTATGGGTTATTGGGAGTCCCATTATATTTGGCGCAATAATCCTTTTGCATCAAATATTGTCTTTTTTGGACGTTACATAGATGACATTCATTATCTGGGAAGGATCTATGGAGCAGATCGACAACTTTGTGAAATATTGTAACAATAACCCATATGAACTATCTTTTACACATGTTGCTGATTTCACCACTCTTGCCTTTTTGGACCTTGAGCTGGGGCATAGTAATGGCACCATTGTTGCCAATAACTTCACTAAACCCACGGCGGGAAACTCCCTTTTACATTACAAAAGTTGCCATTACCCGCCTTGGATTAACAATATTCCTAGAGGCCAGTTTTGTCGTCTCAGACATAACTGCACTCTAGAATCAGACTATGTTGCACAGAGCGCCCAGCTCAAAGCCAAATTTTTGGATAAATCTTATCCGGAACCCCTAATAGATCAAGCCCTTGATGTTTTTCGTGGAGCAGGTCCTCATAAAAACAACCAAAAAACTTCCCCTGAGTCCTCGTATGAACTCCCCAGACTCATCACCACTTTTCATACCCGGCATAAAAGGATGGAGAATATACTAAAAAAGCTTTGGAACATTTTATCACAAGACCCTCATTTGAAAACCATCCTACCCAACCAACCTAAAGTCACCTACCGGAAAGCTCCTAACTTGAAAAGTAAGGTGGCTCCCAGTAGGCTGAGACCCATTACATCTATAAAAAAACCTTTAGTACTTATTCCGTTGGTGGGTATGTTTCAATGCAAAAAAGCCTTGTGCAAAACTTGTGATTTCGTCCGACATGGACGTAAGTCCTTTGAGCACAAGGGTAATATGTATCCACTTGAAGGTTTCTTCAATTGCTCCTCCGATTATGTCATCTATGCGCTCACCTGTCCTTGTGGGTTAGTGTATGTCGGCAGGACTATACCACCACTGAGGCGGCGCTTTGGACGACATAGGAGATTAATTGAAGAAGGGAAAGACCTTCATAGTGTGCCCTGACATTTTTTACAACACCATAATAGGTCCACTGTGGGACTTGAGGTCTGGATTATTGAACAAATTCCAAGATCCTTGTCTGACGCAGAAAGATTCAAAAGGCTGTGCTCTAGAGAGACCTTTTGGATATATCGTCTAGATGTACTTTCGCCAGGTGGGCTGAATGAAACTATAGAAATATCCACCATCCTTTAATATTATCTTTCCACCTTCCCCCCCTCTCCTTTTTCTTTTTCTTCTCAGTGGGCCAGCCTTCACCAATTTATGTGTGTCATCTTTTTGGGAACGTTAGTATAAACTATTATCCTCAACAGGCTGCAATAGGTTAGTAACATGTGACTATTGTTTGTAGTACTCCTTAAACATAGCATAGCTATGCCCCAGATTCCACTATACATCCCGTAAGTAATTAACATTTTTATTATATTCATTACATTTAGTCTCTCCATGTTTTCTATTATTATTTTTTTATAATATTTTTTATATATATATATATATATATATATATATATATATATATATGATTTTTGTATATATTTTTTAATGTACAATTTTTATATATATATCATTTTTAACACACCATTTATATACACGATTTTTCTTCCTAGTGAGTTTCATTCTTCAAATTCCTCATATATCCTTAATCTCCATAATCCCATAATATACATATGTCATATTTACACTCATCCCCATCTGTACTCATACACCTGTGCTCACTTCCCCATGTAACGCAATGCATACCATACTTGTTCCCCTCTTCTCTTTTTCTTTTCTCTCCCCCCTCTCTCCCCCTCTTTTTATTTCTTCTTTTTTCTTTCTTTTTTTCTTAATTTCCATATGCCTATTTATGATGTTTTTAAGGTTCTTATTATGTTTTTAAGATGATGACTCATTTTTGCTATCAGCCATTGCAGCATTCTGGAAGAATTGCTGTGTTATGCAGGACCCACCTCCGTATTGGAGCTGGGCTACATAAAAATGGCCGATACTCTATCCCCTTGTGCCTGAAGAAAGAGCGCGGTCACTTCCTCCTTTGTGAACCGAACGCTCAGAAATGCGTCGCACAGTGCTGACGTCACGCCGCCGCGACCCTCTGCTGTGCATTCCAAGCCTCGGTTTGGCGTCTCTGCCGGCTCCAGACACCACATCACATCTCCACCGGACTTTCTTTGCATACCCTTGGATGGCGAGCTGCTGACGTCCCCTGCCATGGGACACTTTCACCACATGCGCTACTATGATGCCTGTTTGAGTTGCTATGTCACCATTTTTAACTTTATTAAATTGTCATACAGTCTGCTCTTAGAAGCGCCTCTTTCCTTGTTTTGTTTCTCCAGTGGCCAGCGGCTTCTCCACTAGAGTGCAGCCTCTACTTGTGGACTGATTTAAAGACTTTGATTGATTTATCCCCCCTTGTGTTCCCTTTACGAATTTGTGGTCTGTAAGTACTGTAGAGTCTGTACTGCCATGCGCCTTTTTCCTTGTACACTATTTTCCATTCATTGGGGGGGGGGGGGGGGGGGGGGTT
>BLSH010434633.1:665201-675720 GCA_018402905.1 Glandirana rugosa
GGGGGGGTTGTACTGCCCTGGCATTTTAGCACCAGAAATGTGATAGGTAGTTAGAAAGTAAATGGATAACTTGGTTGGTTTCCGCGCTTAGGATAAGGTATATGTGACAATTTATAAGACTGCTGCCTTCCCCGACCACTCCACTAGATGGAGTAGGATAGATATTGTTGAGATTAAAAAGGATAAGTTGTGGCACTGTCTTGTGATTTAAATAGTGGTGTGTAAATAAAGTGATTTGTGCTGTATGTGCTTCTGTTAAACCAATCAATTAATATTAACTCTTATTCTTTACCAAACATTCATACTTGCATATATGCAAGCTAAATTAATAGAATAGTGCCCCAAAGAATTAACTAAAACATCTTACGACACGTGGGGGCTTTTTGGTATGCCAATACGTCACTTCCGGTCTTAAAGTACTGTTTGGGGAACGCAAGCCGTCCCAAACCAGAGGAAGTGTACAGCTTCCTTCACCTGAGCATATGGAAGGCGCTATGTTCCTTGTTTTATGGAGCGTCTATTTTTAAAGATTTTTAAGAATAAAGTCCTTTCTAGAAACTGAATCACGCTATGAGCTTTTCCTTCCATCATCCCACACTCTCACTTGGAGCAACAAAGCTGAAAGTGAGGAACGGTCGTTCTTAGGAGCAGGAGCCTTCGGAAGGTGTATATGCGGTTCACCCCTGCAGGGGTACCGCACTCTGGTGAATGAGGACACATTGGGGGAGGCACGATTGGACTCACTGATTTCCACACTGATTTGAAAAAGAATTATGCACAAAGTCACATTGGATAATAATAATAATAATTTTTTCTGCTTAATATATTTTGTTGCAAAACCAATGGCACTTTAATCACAGGAATGTTTTATTTAATCATTTTGGCACTGTTTTATTAATTTAGCTTGTATATATGCAAGTATGAATGTTTGGTAAAGAATAAGACGCCTTTCACACCAAGGCGTTTTTCAGGCGTTTTTGCACTAAAAGTAGCACATAAAAAATGCATCAAAAACACTCCCCATGCATCTCAATGGATGCTTTCACCCCGAGGCGTCGCACTTGCTAGGCGTTGCTAAAAGTCCTGCAAGCAGCATCTTTTCAGCTTGTTTTGTGCACTCAAAATAAAGCCTCAAAAACGCCTATTTCCATTGAAAATAATGGTTAAGCGCTTAAAAAGCGTATGAAATGTGCACTGAGGCTGTGGGAAAGGTCACATGATCGAAACGCAAACACTTGAAAAACGCTTCAAAAGCGCACACTAAAATCATGGCGTTTTACAGGATTTTACAGGCTTTTTTCCAACGCCTTGGTGTGAAAGGAGCCTAAGGCTCCTTTCACACCAGCAGAGCCCATTTTGACGGGCTCCGCTGCTCAGCGGGGATCCATCTGTTGATCCCCGCTGAGCCA
The DNA here is from genome assembly GCA_018402905.1 of Glandirana rugosa. NCBI lineage: Eukaryota > Metazoa > Chordata > Amphibia > Anura > Ranidae > Glandirana > Glandirana rugosa. The sequence goes on from BLSH010434633.1 coordinate 666,611, forward strand.
GCGGATGACAGGACAGTCTCTGCGCGGAGTCCTGTCCTGTCCTGTCACAGCTCCATTCTCCTCTATGGAGGATCAGATGAACACGGACCGTTTGTCCGATCCGATCCGCCAGGCGGATGGAAAATAGGGTTTCCATCCATCTGTTTTTGACGGAGCGGATCCAGTGTCAGCGGACACATAGAGCACAATGGAGTGTCCGTTCGGGTCCGCCTGAAAAACTGACAGGCGGACCCGAATGATCCGCCCGTGTGAAAGGGGCCTAAGAGTTAAGATTAATTGATCGGTTTAACAAAAGCACATTCAGCACAAAGCACTTTATTTACACACTACTATTTAAATCACAAGACAGCGCCACATATCCCTTTTAATCTCAACAATAGTCAGAAAGTAAAAGCTGCGTAAATTCCAGTATATAAACCATAGTTTGTAGAAGCTATAACTTTAATGCAAACCAATTACTATACACTTATTGGAGACTTTTTTTGTTACCAAAGACATGTAGCAGAATACATTTTGGCATAAATTTTATTGGATATGTTTTATAACAGAAAGTAGAACATATAATTTTTTTTTTTCAAAATGTTTGGTCTTTTTTTTGGTCACCAAAAGAAAGCTCTATTTGTGTGAAAAAATAAATGATAAACATTAAATTTGCATATAGGCTTTTTTAGTTGTGGTAGATGCATCATGTGTAAGGTCTCCCTCTTTAGACAACGGAAGACTACACATTTTGCATCTACAGCAACAGGTAAGTCCTATGAAATTAGAAAATTTATGACGTGATACTTCTCATGTTGCTTACCTGCTTGCTTGTCTGTGTGGCCTTTAATACATTGGCCGAACCACACGTAAGCTCAGGGATCGGTTGAGGGAACATGTATATAATATTAAAAAAGGCTTTAAATATCACAGCCTCTCCAACCATTTTAGACTCTTCCATGATAGGGATCCTAGTTATTTGACCTTTTGTGGGAATGACAGGGTTGAAAATCATTGGAGAGGGACCAACCTTACCATTGCCATATCACAAAATGAAACCCAGTGGATCCATAGAATGGGGACCTTGGATCCACTGGGGTTAAATATGTCACATCTATTTTATATATGTTTTTGGGGTTGTCAGTTTACCCCCTCCCAATTGCTTTTATTTTTATTTCTATTTTTTATTTTACAACAACTTATTTTTTGACATGATTATTATACATATTAGATTTACCAATTTTTGTTTCCCTATAATAATTTTTAGTCTTTATATCTATATAATTTTTATATATATTCCAATTTATTATTTTTCATTTAATTAATAAAATATTAATTTTAGTAATTCATTTTTTTTACAGCATCCCTTTGTATAGTTCTCTGTTAAAAGGGTGTGCTATGGCCATTTTTTTACCTTATGTTGTATTAGTTGGCTATTTCTGATTTGGTTGTATGGAATATGAGCCAGTTATTTCTAATTGCCATGTATTGTTATACAGTTTCTATTCATGCCATTTTATTTGTGCTGGTCTGGCGTGGGTTGCACTGATCTGTTTTCGCCGCTAGGTGGCGATTCAATGGCGTTAATGATGGCTGTGATGGGCGGAAATGTACATCCTCCGGACTGGCCCCCATGAGCCTCTGTGGCAATGTGGGTGGTGCTTCCTAAGATAAATTGTCTGTGACGGCCGGGAAACAACGTCCGTGATGACGCTCTAATCTCGGGAGCGAAACGTGTTGATGTCATTTCCGGCCTGTAACCGATTACGTCACGTCCGCCGGCGGTGGGAGATAGGTGGAGGAACGCACGCCAGTCACCACGCTGTGTTTACATGTTTTTACATGCGATCATTCCATGGAAGTTTTGTAAGTAGATTTTATAATGCACAATAAAGCAGGTTTCTATACAGTTTACACTATGAGTATTCCTCTGTTCTTCTGAGTCATTAAGGATTGATGCACTTTGGGACTACTCCTCCGTTCGTCTGCTCCAGTGTATGACCAGGAACCACCTTTACCAGTACTCCGCTCATTTGACCTTCTGACTGCAAAGCAGTAGGTCCATATTCTTTGGTGTGTGGGGACACAAGAGGGGTCCTGGCACTTGGCACTTTTTGCACGTTTGCACAACATTTTTGGAGCACTGAAGAGCGTCATGGTCACTTTACTACTTTACTTCAAGAACGCCTTGATGTTCATATGTTATCTGTGGACAATTTATGGACAGTTTTGCACATTTATTGTTTGATTTGCACAGGGTTGGCGCTGATATTGTGTTTTATATATTCTTTATCAGGTTGACCTGAGTTACAGCAGCCCTCTGGTTGTATCATAAGGGGATACACGTATTTCAATCACAAGTATATCAACCATTTAGATGTGTGTTGCTATACATTTATTTAATTCACATTTTTTTGCTTCATCACCTACATTATTTCACGGCGCAAATAGGTTTTTTAGTTTTAATATTAAATTTGCATAGTGTTGCATGGCTGAGCAATTGTCAATTAGAGTTGCTGAATAGCAAAAAATGCTCTGGTCATGAAGGGGATAAAACTTTCCAGAGGTCAAGTGGTTAAAAAGAAATTTTCTCCTATCGTTCACTGACAGACGCAACTTCTCCATTACGTGTGGGGTTTTATGCTGGTCTCACTAGGAGTTAACTAGGCAGAGAAAAGAAACAGCTGGCCCCTCCCATGGGGGCCGTCCTCTCTTCCCACATAAAACCCTGTCATAGCATAGCTCTTCAGTTTCAATGCCTAGTTTGCAAGGAGTTGACCTGGCTTCCCTTCAGGGGAATTGCGGTCCTGTTTGTGACCGTTTTTTATTCAATTTTCTTTTACTTTTATTTTTATCTCCTTCCTTCCGAAGGTGTTCTCTTCCTTTCACATTATGAAGATATTATTCTTCCTTCATTGTGCCCTCGTCCATTGCACCCAAAGGAGTTTGAGTTGCATGCTTTGGACGTAGTGAGGGCCTTACGAGGGTACTTGGCTGCTACCCTGCTAAGCTGATGCTTTGTCTGTGCTGCCAGAGGGTCAGCGCAAAGGGTTGGCGGCCTCGTCGGCTATGATTTCTCGTTGGATTAGAAAAACTGTGACCCGTGCGTATTCTGTTCGGGGAAAGGTTCCCCCTTTTCCGGTCACTGCTCATTCTACCCGGGCTGTTAGCACTTCCTGGGCTTTCAGACACCAGGCTTCGGTGTCGCAGGTGTGCAAGGTGGCCACTTGGGCCTCGGTTCACACTTTCACTAAGTTTTATAAAGTTGATGTGTTTGCATCTTCGGATGCTGCTTTGGGCTGCAAAGTTTTGCAGGCGGCAGTGTAGGCGCGTCTGGCGCCTCCTTAGAGGTTCAGTTGGGTACTGTTATTGTTTACCCACCACTCTTTTTGACACAGCTTGGGGACGTCCCCACACCTAATGGAGAAGCTGCGTCTGTAAGTGAACAATAGGAGAAAAAGGGATTTTATTAAAACTTACCGTAAAATCCTTTTCTCCGAGTTCACTGACAGACGCAGCACTCACCCCTCTGTGCTCTGTTCTTGTACGGCATGTGTACGAACTGAAGAGCTATGCTATGAGGGGGTTTTATGTGGGAAGAGAGGACGGCCCCCATGGGAGGGGCCAGCTGTTTCTTTTCTCTGCCTAGTTAACTCCTAGTGAGACCAGCATAAAACCCCACACATAATGGAGAAGCTGTGTCTGTCAGTGAACTCGGAGAAAAGGATTTTACGGTAAGTTTTAATAAAATCCCTTTATATGCAGTACATTTCTACAACATATGCACATTGCACTGTATTTGTTTCCTTTTTTAAAGCTTGCAAACAGAAGAATAACGGATTTGTGATTTCCTATTGTGAATACACAGTCCTTTTATGTACTGGATGTTTTAAGCCCTGCCCATTTTTGCTTGAAGGTGAAGACAGTAGGATGGATTGAGTAGTTTCCCAAGCAAACTGTAGTCCCAAGATAAATATTGGTAGGACTAACTAGACACTTTGAGGTTACACATGCAGCATACCATAGACAACTGATTTTTTTTTTTCTTTTGCAACAAATATGCTTTCAATGGTGTGTTTATCAAATATGAGACGTTTACTGATGGGGTTTACGTATAATTTAAAGTGATTGTAAATGTAAAGATTTTGCTTTCTTTAAGATAACAAGCATGTCATTCTCACCTACTCTGTGCAATGGTTTTGCAACGTAGACACTCCAAAAAAAAGTTTGAGTGCCCACCATTGCAAGCCACTTGCTATGCGGGCACTCGTGTGGGCCCCACCTCCTGCTCCCTCCTGACTGGCTGAGATTGACAGTAGCAGGAGCCACTGAAGAGAAAGAACCACTGCTCTCATGCACATCACTAGATCAAGATTGGGCTCAGGTAAGTATAAGGGGGGCAGAGAATGCATTAAGGTAAAAACCTCCAGCAATTTAAGGTCTGTTTTAGGTTCAGTCTAATATGATTTATATTTTTCATAGGGAATGATATTTACTTCTTCATCTCCTGTACTAGATCCACGTTTGAGACCTTTTAGTAGTGCAGAACAAGTGGCATTTGTACTCTTGAGTACCTCTATGTATGAGGGGTATTTACAGCTTTGAGTAGTAGCCTGGCACTCTCTGCATGAGTTTATATAACAAAATGATCTAAGGCACATGTCATCCTAGTGACACTGTGGTTATTTTCAGTACAGCGAGGCAGACTTGAATTCCTAGAACTTGTATATTCCTGCATGTTTTAGATAGGAATGCTACTAGGAGCTTGTAGTGGGGATCTAATCTATTAAACGGCATGTTACATTTTTGGACTGGCTGGTGGACATTAGCAGCTACTGTAGCATGATGTAAAGTCAGGCTTTGCTGTTTTAGCTCATTAGATCCTAGTTCTGTCTTCTGCCAACTGACAAAAGAGAATTTGGATACCATTCTTTAGTCTTAAACAATTGCTAAATTTGATACTGTAATTTAAGTACTTTGTCTATGGTCACCCTTAAATGGCAACAGTCTACATGTTTAAATGGGTCTTGTACCCAATGAACATCTCTTAACAAATCGTTACTCTAAATATAATTATTTTAATTAGAAATGTTTTTTATTTCAGAATATATTTATAAAGCTATATGATTTTTATTTATTTAAATAGTTGGTTAAATTTCGTAAACCCAGTCATCAAAATATTACCCAAGGATTTTGCCATGTAAGTCCTTGGTTGGGCAATTCTTATTCTAGGGTAACAACACTATGTCCCTGTCTCCCATTTGATCCCCTGTCACATGGGCTTTTATTGAAGACTATAAGTGGGTGTTTTAACACATATTATGCATATATGTTCCAGTTTTGATGCATGAAATCTTCTGCACTGAGATGCAACAAAGGACGAATAAAAAGTGAAAATTGCATTCAATTAATGGTTTACATGCAAGTCCAACTCAGGGCCCCTTAATTTTATACTCATTTTACCTCTTAATATTTTCTGCAACTGTTTTTAAATCAATAAGGGCACGTTCACATAAAATATGACCTGCTATTTTGCAGTGACATTTTTAAAATATGACCTGCTTGATATTTTTTTCATTATAAGGACTTATACACACGGGTGTATGAAAAAAATAAGCAAAACGTTGGGCCAGATGTCAGGGAAAAATCTGCGTTTTGTTTCTGCGTTTTGCATCGGCGTTAGTGAGTGTTAATGCGCGTTAGTGAGTTTTTAAAAAAAAAAAAAACACTCCTCTGCTATTTTTTAACCTGAAAACGCCGGTTAATGTCGGTATGGCGTTAGTGAGCACTTTGCCGGCTCAGCATCCAAAACGATACAGCCTCGGAACGCGTTCTATTTACAGCTCACTAACGCCAATGTCCTCTACAGCTCAAAAACGTCTGCGTTTTTATGGGGCCATTGAATAACATGGAGAGCTGTAAAAACCGCTAAAAATGTGGCTGTAAAAAACACCCATGTGTATGAGGCCTTAAGGTTTGTGAGGTGCGTAGAACACCACCACATCATAGCACGTTACAATGTGTAGTGAGAGTCAGAAAACACAGTTAAAGGCGCATATGTGTGAATGAGCCCCAAAGAGTTTGTTTACTTGTCTAGTTTGTCAGCTGCATTAAACTGCTCCCAGACCAAGGAAGGGGGGAATGGACCCTGTGCTGATGAAAAAAGAAATATAAAAAAATACTGCACAGCTGGAAAAAAAAGTTTTTTCATGTGGTTTCAAAGGCAACATTGAAAATACACAAATATTTTAAATAACACATTTGGGATGCCTTAAAGCTGTACATAGTGTTACAGAACAGTGCGATCTTCATGGGCAGTCTCAGCGACACCATATGCTGGAGCTGCATATTTGGCTGAGGAATTCATTTTCTATTTACAATTAGCTTGGCTTGCATACAGTAGCAACTAGGGGTGGCAATCTTCACTGGCCTCATGATTCAATTTGATTACAATTATCATGTCAACTATTCGATTTGATTCCACAATGCATCACGATTACTGCCCAAGTGCCCATGGTTTTCAACTTTTCCTCCAAAAATTCAAGAAGTAGTCAGAAATTGAAGAACTATATTTATTTTCCTCGGCTACAGTTGCAAGAAAAAGTATGTGAATCCTTTGGAATGATATGGATTTCTGCACAAATTGATCATAAAATGTGATCTGATCTTCATCTAAGTCACAACAATAGACAATCACAGTCTGCTTAAACTAATAACACGCAAAGAATTAAATGTTACCATGTTTTTATTGAACACACCATGTAAACATTCACAGTGCAGGTGAAAAAAGTATGTGAACCCCTAGACTAATGACATCTCCAAGAGCTAATTTGAGTGAGGTGTCAGCCAACTGGAGTCCAATCAATGAGATGAGATTGGAGGTGTTGGTAACAGCTGCCCTGCCCTATAAAAAACACACACCAGTTCTGGGTTTGCTTGTCACAAGAAGCATTGCCTAATGTGAATGATGCCTCGCACAAAAGAGCTCTCAGAAGACCTATGATTAAGAATTGTTGACTTGCATAAAGCTGGAAAGGGTTCTAAAAGTATCTCCAAAAGCCTTGCTGTTCATCAGTCCACGGTAAGACAAATTGTCTATAAATGGAGAAAGTTCAGCACTGCTGCTACTCTCCCTAGGAGTGGCCGTCCTGTAAAGATGACTGCAAGAGCACAGTGCAGACTGCTCAATGAGGTGAAGTAGAATCCTAGAGTGTCAGCTAAAGACTTACAAAAGTCTCTGGCATATGCTAACATCTCTGTTAGTGAATCTACGATACGTAAAACACTAAGCAAGAATAGATTTCATGGGCGGATACCACAGAGGAAGCCACTGCTGTCCAAAAAAAACATTGCTGCACGTTTACAGTTTGCACAAGAGCACCTGGATGTTCCACAGCAGTACTGGCAAAATATTCTGTGGAAGATGAAACCAAAGTTGAGTTGTTTGGAAAAAACACACACGACTATGTGTGGAGAAAAAGAGGCACAGCACACCAACATCAAAACCTCATCCCAACTGTGAAGTATGGTGGTGGGGGCATCATGGTTTGGGGCTGCTTTTCTGCGTCAGGGCCTGGACGGATTGCTATCATCGAAGGAAAAATGAATTCCCAAGTTTATCAAGACATTTTGCAGGAGAACATATGGCCATCTGTCCAGCAGCTGAAGCTCAACAGAAGATGGGTGTTTCAACAGGACAACGACCCAGAGCATAGAAGTAAATCAACAACAGAATGGCTTAAACAGAAGAAAATACACCTTCTGGAGTGGCCCAGTCAGAGTCCTGACCTCAACCCGATTGGTTGAAGTTATTGCTGCCAAAGGAGGTTCAACCAGTTATTAAATCCAAGGGTTCACATACTTTTTCCACCTGCACTGTGAATGTTTACATGGCGTGTTCAATAAAAACATGGTAACATTTAATTATTTGTGTGTTATTAGCTTAAGCAGACTGTGATTGTCTATTGTTGTGACTTAGATGAACATCAGATCACATTTTATGACCAAGTTGTGCAGAAATCCATATCATTCCAAAGGGTTCACATACTTTTTCTTGCAACTGTATATACAGTATATATATATATATATATATATATTAGTTGTTTGAACTTGTCAAGTTCCTTAAAGGATGCACAAAAAGCTCTCAAGGCAATAAATCTACTCTCAAATAGGAAGGAGGGCTGGGCTGTACTGCCAGGACACCCAACAGTCTTTAGAACGGCTTAACAAATGCTACTTGTTGCACAGATAAAGCAAGAGAGATATTACTATGGACAATCTTAGAGACCCTAGAGAGTCCTGTGTGTCTGACAGCAGTTCTTCTTAATGGAAGACTTTACAAACTGTCAGAACTTTCGATTTTCTATGTTTAGCTTTCTTTAGCCAGAGCCACCCTACTGCACCCAGGCCTCATAGTCTCTGCATGGGCTGTTATGGCTATTGTAACACCATTGCTTTTGAGCATGATTTATCCACACCTTACTGTGTGGAATTGCAGTCCATGAGTAAACAAGGATCTAAAGAAGATCCTCCTTTTGGTAATATGCAGAAGGAATAAAGGAATATGTGGCGTGATTTAAAATAACCATATTTCTCAATGAATTGGTTCAACCAGTAAATTGTTCTAATTTTCGTTTACATTGGTTCTTTTATTAATATTTGTATTCCATGAAAAATGCTTAAAGTCACACAAACAGGTCTCATGAGTAGAGTTGAGCGAACCTCTGGAAGTTCGGGTTCTGCTGGTCCGTCCGAACTTCGGGACAAAGTCCGGGTCCGGGTCCGGACGGAACCCGAACGATCGCACGGACAACGAACCCCATTGAAATCAATGGGGACCCGAACTTTTATGCACAAAAATGGCTGTAACAAAGTCCTGGAAAGCCCTAGAGGGCTGCAAAAGGAAGTAAAATGGGGGTAAGGGTAGGGCAAGTGCCCTACAAAAAAATGGGGACAGGGAAATAACTGTAAATATTTTTAAAAAAATAAAAACATAAAAAAAGCAAAAATGGAGGTGAATGTGGATCATCTTCAAACTGTGTCTGAAAAGTATTAATTAACGGTAGAAGCCATATAACTGTTCTAAAATCATCTTCAAACTAGGGCAAGTGCCCTACAAATAAATGGGGATA
>BLSH010434633.1:675730-695975 GCA_018402905.1 Glandirana rugosa
AACCAAAGTAGACAGGTGTCTTATAAAACGGTCATGACGACACCTTGTAGGTCCACGAGAACACGTTTGACATTTGCACGTCGTTACAAAAAAAACCTGTCGTCACCGAAGGAGACACCATAGGCGGGTACTTTAGATAAGAACGAATCACAAAATGCATAGCATCTAAGTGATTGTCTCTACAATCGTATACGGTCTCTGAAAACATTCAGAAATCGACTGTGAGATCCTAAGATGAAGTGGAGTAACTCGTCAGACGTGACACGAGAACGTCAGTAGAAATGTCCTGCCGGTGAGGATCCCTCTCATCGTCGTCACGACTTGAAAGAGGTAAATATCTGTTAAACAGAATGCACTGCTGTCCAAAAAAAACATTGCTGCACGTTTACAGTTTGCACAAGAGCACCTGGATGTTCCACAGCAGTACTGGCAAAATATTCTGTGGACAGATGAAACCAAAGTTGTGTTTTTTGCAAGAAATGCACAACATGTGTGGAGAAAAAGAGGCACAGCACACGAACATCAAAACCTCATCCCGACTGTAAAGTATGGTGGTGGGGGCATCATGGTTTGGGGCTGCTTTGCTGCATCAGAGCCTGGACGGATTGCTATTCAAGGAAAAATGAATTCCCAAGTTTATCAAGACATTTTGCAGGAGAACTTAAGGCCATCTTTCCAGCAGCTGAAGCTCAACAGAAGATGGGTGTTGCAACAGGACAATGACCCAAAGCATAGAAGTAAATCAACAACAGAATGGCTTAAACAGAAGAAAATACTCCTTCTGGAGTGACCCAGTCAGAGTCCTGACCTCAACCCGATTGAGATGCTGTGGCATGACCTCAAGAAAGCGATTCACACCAGACATCCCAAGAATATTGCTGAGCTGAAACAGTTCTGTAAAGAGGAATGGTCAACAATTACTCCTGACCGTTGTGCACGTCTGATCTGCAACTACAGTAAACGTTTGGTTGAAGTTATTGCTGCCAAAGGAGGTTCAACCATTTATTAAATCCAAGGGTTCACATACTTTTTCCACCTGCACTGTGAATGTTTACATGATGTGTTCAATAAAAACATGGTAACTTTTAATTCTTTGTGTGTTATTAGTTTAAGCAGACTGTGTTGTGACTTAGATGAAGATCAGATCACATTTTATGACCAATTTGTGCAGAAATCCATATCATTCAAAAGGGTTCACATACTTTTTCTGACAACTGTATTTAAAGAAAAATGAAACTTACCTCGGTTCCCTACGTGCATATAGCAAAGTCTGAACAAACCGCGACCACAGCAGACATTCCAACAGTATTTATTTAGAACAGTAAATACTATGACATCACTGTTGTATAGTGCTAGTGCAGTTTACTTCTTCATAAAATAAAATACTGAAATGTAAAATATAACCTGTAAATTTTACAGTGTAAACAACACCTAGTACCACTACCTCTACAAAACAGAGCACTTCCTGACTTGCAAAAATCACAGTGAACCTGTAACACACACTATGTTGCAGAACTTTCGGGTTCACTGTGATGTATTTTTGCCACTGCCAGTCAACAGAACTGATTGATGTTATAAGATCTCGCCACACTTAGTCACTTTACAGAAAACGTTACGTGCAGTGCATTCTTCTACCACAATTACACCTGTGACTCAAGCCAAGCCACTATTAGAGGTAGGAAAATCCTTTACAGAATAAATTGTCAATTGAAGCTTAAAACCTTGAGTAAATCTTACGGGATCACAAATATACACACACAACCAAAAAAAACATGCCAGTCAGTGAATCAGAATCATGAGAAAGGGCAGACCACTGGGCCAAGCAAGCAGGCAAGGGCACAGACAATGAGGTCCGGTTGAGTCAGTGTGTGTTTTTTTGTGTATTTGTGTAATCTAATAAAGATATACTCAAGGTTTTAAGTTTCAATTTATTCCTTCAAGGATTTTCCTTCCTCTGGTGGCTTGGCGGGTGTCAGTTGTCTGAAACAAACTTTAGAGGGAGAGAAGAAAAAGACAGGACAGAGAGAGAGAATGAAAGGAGAGAGAGAAGGAAGGGAGAGAGAGAGATAAAGAGAGAGAAGGAAAGGATGGGGGAGAGAGAGAGAGAAAAGGAGTGAGCGAGAGAGATGGGGAGAGGGAGAAAGAAAGAGAGAGGAAGATGGGGGAGTGGAGAAGAGAGGAGAGGGGGGAGGAAGAGAGGAGAGGGGAGAGGGGGTTACTGGGGATGAGGTTTGGCATCAGTTGTCTGGAACTTTTAATCTTTGGCTGAGGGAGGGTTAAATTAACCCCTAGACACTTTTTGTGAAACTGAATATGGTCAATCTTCAAAAAATAAACTATCTCAGTCAGTGGCAGATTCTATAAAAAATATAAAACAACACTGGTGTGTGGATGGTGTGGCAGACTGGCAGAGCGTCGGGCAGTGCACACCAGACATAACACCACTTCCTTCCTGGACCGTCACCTGGAAGTGCCAAAAATCATTTAAAAAAATCCAAAAAAAACAAAACAAAACATGGATCACAGCAGTGCTGCTGAGCATTTGGGAATATGTAGATTTTTCTGTAAGAGCACTAGTTGACCCACATGCTCTGGCTTGAGGGTGCTTATATCAACTTATGATTCTTCAGGCCAGGGCATTTCTGTTTCTCTTTTAGACAGTGGCTTGCTATAATGCTGCGATGAAAGAATGTGGATATCCATTGCACTCTGCCAAGAAGCCTGGAGAGCGTGGCCACTTTCAGCGCCTTCTGGTGTATGGGTGAAGCATTTTACATGAGGGAATTTTCCAACTTGAGCTGCAACTATCATGTTCAATGCGTAGTTGTTCACAAGCACTATAGATTTATCGGACAGCTGCCATTCTTCCACGACATGAGACAGTAGATCTGCCAGATGAGCACCCGTTTGAGACTCATAAATGGCTCTCGTTTGCAGTACACGCGACAAGATCTATCAGTCCTTACTAACGTAATGTGCTGTTACTGTAACATAAGACCCCGTCGTGACTGAAGTCCAGGAACCACATGTTATTGGAACTCGACTTGCTTGGCTCATTGGCACAATTACCTACGCTTTGGTTTCATGGTAGAGTGCAGGTATAACGTTTTCTGCAAAGTGACTTTGTGACGGGCTCTTGTAACCCGGCTCTATCATCTTCAACAGGTAGCAAAACTCGGTGTTGTCCACAACAGAGTAAGGCCGTAGGTCCTTAAAGTCGTTGTTAAGCCACTTGTATAAAATGCTCCCATTCCCTCTGTATTAGCACAATAAGTTACCCTGTACCTGTGTTATAACACACACATAAGTATATATATATATATATATATATATATATATATAGCTCCCAACTGTCCCTGATTTGGAACAATGTCCCTGATTTGGAACAATGTCCCTCTGTCCCTCATTCCCCCTCATTTGTCCCTCATTTTGGTCTGATCAATATAGTTTTATATAAAATGCACTTTTTATCTTACAAAAACTGTTTCCCAGTGCTAAACCATTCACCCAGTTTCTAAATTGCTGCATTTGTACATTGTAAAAGCCAATATAAGGGAATACTAGTGGTAAAAAAGCCCTTGTGGGTTTAATTAACCTTTTTTGCTTAATTCTCCTTTAAGGGGGTGTGACGGGGGTGTGTCCTATGCCTACATAGGTTTGCTAGTAGGTGTCCCTCATTCCCATCTCAAAATGTTGGGAGGTATGATATATATATCTGTATAGATTACACACAGGCTTCCTAGGATCAGTTGTCGTTTTTCTCTCTCCTCTGCTCAGCAAAGAGTTCCGGGGGTGGGGGGGCGAGCACTGCTGCTGACATCAGCTAGAGACAGAGCAGTGTGTAGGAAGCCGGAGTCTTATCTATACAGATAGGAATATTTATGATATAACACAGACACAAGCAAACTTCTTGTTCTAATACAGAGGGAATGGGGGCTTTAAAAGTTAATTATGAAAGTAGAGAAGAGACTCTACCTGCTAACATGGAGAGGGAGGGGGAGCTGAAGACGGGCAGAGGAGAATAGGAGAGCTGCTAGTGGCACAGACTGCACAGACCACGGGGCTCCCAGGATCAGCTAATATGATTGATATGGGGTTCAGCACTCAGGGGGGAAGTCATGACCTGGCATTATCAAACAGGTATCTTAGGGAATACAGAGGGATCATTTAAAAAGCAAAAGCACCATGCTGATAATTACACATTAAAGAGACAGGAGCAGCATTTTTTTTTTGGGTTAACAAACACTTTAACTATGAAAGTTACCACAGTTTTTGTTATTCTCTTCCCTCTTTCAGAGCTGGGCAGCAAAGTTGGCAGTATCGCATCAATTCTTGGCTGAGCTGGGTCTATTTCCTTGGCACTGGTGGTGGCAGTGGTACTGGTGGTGGCGACAGGTGTTAGCATCTCAGAGTGAAAACGGCTAACGTGGTTTCTCAAGTTAGTAGTATTCCCTAGATATTTAACTATTGTGTGACAGTTTTTACACACAGCGTGTGTCTTGGCCAATTAGTGCTTCCCTGGTTGTTCATAAAAGTCGAAATGTGTCCAGATGCTTTTAAAAAGCTAGGTGAATTTTTATCTCTCGTTCTTTTTGGTCTCCTTCTGACATTTTACTTTAGCATGCCGTACAATTGTGACAGATGATGACGTAAACATTCAAACTTTGTCAGTATTAAAAAAAATAAAAAAGCACTGAGTGACTGTGTCAAGTGAAGTGACCGCAAAAGCAACAAGTTTGCTATAAAAGTTAAATATAATAATACACAACACTACTTGGCTGCTGCTTTTCTTATGAAGGTAACAAACAGTAATGGCTCAGTCTCTCTATGAGGGGGACTGGGGGAATAGGGCTGCCTGTCACCTTTGATATAGGCCGGGTAATCCATGGAGGGGGGCAGGATGGATTTGCTTTATTTTAACTTGGACTATGGACTGCCATGAGGTATTTAAACCTCTGACGTGGACTACAGTATTTTTTTATTATAGAGCTCCACAAGTTATAGTTATGATTATGAGGTACAGGTATGAGGTGCAGCGGAGATGGGGTGACGGCCCTATTACACTAATGCTTAAAGATACTATACTATAGTGTATCAGTAGTAATAATTCAATAAAACAAATACAATTAGGATGGATGAGGTACCTGATGATGAGTCAGTGGTGCACTAGTGAACTTGTCTGTGGTCTTCCGCAGCAGCCTGTGAGGTGATGAGGACGGACTGGGACTCTGGCCTGAGGCTTCAGGCCTGGCTCACTCGGGTCTCACTTCAGCAGCCTGGAGGACAAGCGTGGGGACGCTGGTTCGGATCTGCAGCAGCAGATCGGCGTCAGTGACGTGGCCATACGGCAACCCAGACGGAGCAGGAGGGAAACGAGAGTGACGCTGTGGAGGAGTGGTGTCCAGCCGGGGTCACGGATCAGTAACAACCGCTCTTATTTCTACACACCAATGACCATTTGCTAATTTGTACATGTAAGCGCATCTTTTATTAGAATAAAGCTGATTTTTTTAAAGTGATACACTATGAGAGCTTTTTCTTGCTTGCCCCTTCTATGAATGGTTGGTCCGGAGTAGACCTATGGAGGAAGCAGGAGCTCTCTTATTTGGACACGCTGATTGTTTCTAACAGTTCTAACCTATGGAGGAAGCTGGAGCTCTCATGTTTGGACATGCTGATTGATTTTAACAGTTCTGGTGAGCCTCAGTGTGTTCGTTTTTTCACGCGGTAATACAGGTGGAGGAAATTCCAGATTGGATTTATAACACGATCCATGGAGTTTTTCACTATGTTGGACTTTAATGAGCACTAGCACTTTATATGTTATTTTAGCACATTTGCACTTTGCACATGAGAGTTAATTGCGCTGCTATTAACCATAGTGATTTAAGGTTTTTTATGTTTACATATGCCTATATTACCAATTTTCTTTTTTCTCACTTCTTTTGAAAAGCATACATATAGAAATAAACATGCCACCTAAGATATATGAGAATGAATGGCCATAACAATAGGGATTATAAGCAATATCTCATTATTATTTTCTGTTTTTTGCATTTTGCCGTCATCTATGGGACAATCATGATATGATTCATATACAAAAATATTTCTATAATCATTTATGCCATTGTCATGGTAGTTCTTATGGATGTCTTCGTTCTTTTGTCATATTTTGCCACTATCCGTGGATAGTCCTGATATAACTTATATACAATGTATCCATATATTCATGTGCACTGTTGTCATGATAATCCTTATGGATATCTTACTGTCGGTTTGTGATTTTAATTCTCATTTTTTATTTTACTCTCTCTTTTTCCCACAGGGGGACACACTTTTGGTGTTAATGTCTCCCACTAAGACCCGATTGATACCATGATCCCAATGAGAAAAGAGAATGTTGTGATTTGTATTGCATCTTAATTGTTTGATTGCATATGACTATTTATATACAAGTGAGCTCATTTGGAATGTTGTGCTGTGAACAAGGCAGTTGTTGCCGAAACATGTTAGCCTATTCCTTGTACATGGACGATATGGAATAAAGAAACCTTGATTATTGCAGTTCCAGTGTGTCGGCTCTTTTTTTCGTGTTTCTTTCCCTGAAACCATGGACCCTCTGTTGTATAACTAAGTACATTGGTGCTAGCTGGGCCTTGGATGAACTACTGCTCCTAGCCCATCCATCTTCCAGACCCATCTGGCCTGTCCTGCGGTCTAATGGCTCTCTTTCCCCTTGGTTGTTTATCCCGACTTCTACAGACTGCTCTTCTCAGACTGTCTCAGCCTTCTCATCCAACTCCCAGGGGCCGCCACTCACCAACTATATGGTGGTTTCTTTAAAGAGTCTCCCTCCATGTAGAACTCAGCTGCTCTCCTGCTTCTCCTGTGCCACTCCAGGAGCCGACTCCCGCTCCCGGCTGCACCCAAGCCCCAGGCCTCAGGTTCACCCCCCCAGACTGGGGGATCCCCTCCCGGGCGAGGCCTGCTCTGCAGCTCCAGCTACATCCTCATCTCTTCCACCCTAACTCTCCTGACACCTGCTGGCATATAGCTGTATTTAACCACCTCCCACCCGGCCACTGTATATATACGGCCGGGTGGGAGCTTCCCCGTTCTGACAGGACGTGCATATACGTCCTGCAGAACGGGTACTCACAGCGCGGCCACGCGGCGCATTGCGGCTGGATCCTGTGATCGGGATATGGGCGCTCTGATTGGCCCTCCCGATCATGTGACGGCTGTGTCCAGTCTGCCCGTCACATCTGTCACAGTCCCCGTCACGTCTGTATGTCCCCGTCACATCTGTCACAGTCCCCGTCACATCTGTCTGTCCGCCAACACCAAATAAACCCCAATTTGGGTTATTTTTACCAAAGAAATGTAGCAGTATCATTTTTGGTCAAAATTTATGAAGAGAAATTACTTATTTATATAAGATAATTATAACAGAAATGAAGAAAAATGCATTGTTTTTGAAAATTTTCAGTTTTTTTTAATTTATAGCGCAAAAAATAAAAAACCCAGGGGTGATTAAATACCACCAAAAGAAAGCTCTATTTGCGTGAAAAAAATTATAAAAATTTCATATGGGTACAGTGTCGCATGACCGCGCAATTGTCATTCAAACTGCAACAGCGCTGAAAGCTGAAAATTGGTCCGGGAAGGAAGGGGGTTTAAGTGCCCAGTATTGAAGTGGTTAAGGAGGCCTGCCCCCTGACAACCCAGCCTGTGGATTAATCAGGGCTCCTTGTCTAACATCAGGAAGTGACACCTCTTCATCCATCCCCCTTCTAGAGCTATCCCAGCTCAAGGAGAGGAATCTCCAAGGAGTGTACCTTCCCTCCATCTCCAGCCCCACTCCTGAGCCACTCCCAGCCCAGATTAAAACATTCAGGCCTGCGCTTACAGTCAGGCCTCACTATATTTTTCCTTTCCTGCCAAAAATCTACAAAAGTAAAAGCACCTACACTATGGGGGTGCTACATGCATATCTGTATTATCTATGAGAATAAGGGCATGCAGTGAATGTGAGACATATAATGTGAGGTGGCTTGGCTGCAGCTTCGTGCTACAAGCAAAAGGCTGCTCCAAGAACACGTTTTTTTAAGTGAATGCACCCCTTTGAGCACTTCAAACTTAAAAAGGCTCTATCTTTATAAAAAATGAAACTCCCATACGAGTCCTAAAAAAAAGCCCGCTTTTTTTTTTTAAGGGAATCCTTGCAGCCAAAAAAAAAGTTTAACTTAAAATAACGGAAAATTGTATCAAATACTTAAAAGAAAAAAGGATTGAAAGGGAGACAGCTCCCCTAAAAAAAGGGCAGGATTTTGTGGGCACAACACTAGGCAGGATTGAATAAAAATGTACTTTATTACAAAATATTAAAGCCTGGACATATAGAATACATAGACAAACAAACACCCTCCGCTGAAGAAGGTCAGAGACCACCCGTATACCCAAACATGGAGGAAAAGTCCTTCAAAGGCAAATGATTGTTCATGCTTTTATAAGAAATTTCTGTGTATATCACAGGTAGAGAACTCAATTTGCCTCCATGCTGGTCTGTCGATGTGTTTTGCTTCCAAGAGCTTCCTCAGGACAAAAAAGGGAGTAGGTGCTGGTTGGCCCTTGCATTCAGGGGCCAGGGGTACCACATATATACACACTATGTATGGGAAGCACAACCTGTTGAAAGAGCATGGAAATCCACATCAAATTAGAAAGGTATATAAGTTATATAAACAGAGGATATGAGTTCTGTAAATATAAACCTGTTCAATTATGTCCATGTAAACAGACAAGAAAGACTCAGAGGAGACCAGAGGCTCATTAGGGCATCTCCCCAGTACAGACTGTCCTGCTTCACTGGCTGGACCGGCGGTGTGAAATGTCTGATGTAAATACAATCATCAACGGTACTTCCAAGACCACTACAAAGACAATAGAAATTACATCAACCCCTAGTAGTGGTGGCCAAAGAGGTATGTCTACAGCTGACCTTTAGGTAATAAGTCCTGGTGAGTAGCCCAGGGTGAGAGTATCTAAAAATCTGTCAGTATTTGAGGCGTGCACATCCCAGCCGGTGGTGATGTGCACTTCTGGTATGCTGCCATGGTTTGGTGTCAGGAAAGGAAAATTACGGTATTTGATACAGTTTTCCATTTTTGTGATGCCAGCATGGGCAGCATACTAGTGATAATTGACTAGCTGACAGGATGGGCACTGCTTGCAAACAAAATAAATTTATTTGTAACATGACAGAAGATTGGATAGCTCTCCTACCAACATCTACAGACAACAATGCAACAGAGTCCTCTCTTAGGAAAGTATTCTGGGAAGACCATGACGCCGCCCTACAGATGATCTCCATTGACATATTCAAACAGGCTGCCCATGAAGCTGTCACTGCCCTGGTAGAGTGTGCAGTCACCACTGAGGAAAACTCACAACCCCTCACTCTATACGCTCAGTGCATAAGCTTTACAGTCTAGCTTGCCAAGGTCCTTGCCTTAACCTCTTTTCCTCTTTGTTTCCCAGTTGGGATTATGAAGAGTTTATCTGATAACCTGAAGGGGCAGTAGTTGATACATTTTTTTTCAAGTTCTGGAAACCTCTAACTCATGTAGCTTTCATGAGTCCTCCTCTGGGAAATTGGGCAAAGCCCCAATGCCTGTCTGGTGGAAGAATGCTGCCACCTTCGGGACAAAATGGTCTAAGAGTCGTAGTTCCACTCACTCTGGAAAAAATACAATATGCCTTTCTGAGGCCCCAAGGCCTGAAGTTCCTCTGCCTGAGGTTATAGTCATCAAAAAACCTACCTTGTGGGTAATGTCCCAGGGAACGAATGACTCGATACGAAATCCAATAGAACCAAAAGATCCCATAGGGAAAAAACTTTTTGATGACTGCTTTTAGGAATTGCACAATCATTGGATTTTCAGTCCGTTTGGTTTTTGTTATTGCTGAGTTTGGTGAAACTTGTACTTTCAACAAGCTCAGACTAAGGCCCTTGTCCAACCCTGATTGGAGGAAATCCAGGACGGCTGATAGTGGAGGCGCAGAGGGATCCAGTTCCCATTCAGCTAGGAAGACTGTGAATCTGTCCCAAACTTTGGCATATACATTGTTTTTAAAATGCATCCTAGCCTTCAATAGAGTAGAGATTATCCTAGAGGAGCAACCTAGACTCCCCAGCCTCCCCCTTTCAACAGCCACGTTTGAAGCCTGCGTATGTTTGGATATATCTTACAGTAGGAGGCGTGGGAAAACTGGGAGGGGAACTGATTGTTGCAGGCTGAGGTGGATCACTGGAGGGAAACAGGGCCTCCATGGCTAGAACAGAAGAATGGCTATGACTGTTATGCTCTCCCAGTAGTCCCAAGAGGAATCTCATTGTAAGAGATGTTGGGGAAAAGGCATAGGGGTTGATTTACTAAAGCTTGAAAGTGCAAAATTTGGTACAGCTCCACACAGAAACCAATCAGCTTCAAGGTTTTATTGTCAAAGCTTGATTGAACAAGCTGAGGTTAGAAGCTGATTGGCTAACATGCACAGCTGCACCAATTTTTGCACTCTCCAGCTTTAGTAAATCAACACCATAGATAGATAAAGTGCTTGTGCTCTTTGCAGTGTAAATGACCGGGCTCCAATGTGCAGACTGAGTGCCCCACAAGGATGTGCACTCACCCTCAAGTATGGACCACCTATCTCTAGTGTGGTCTAACTTGGATGTGGGGAAACCCCTGCTGAAATCTGTGCTGTCTAACTTTTGTGGCAGTATCCTCCCAGGTGCATTAACAAGGATAATAAAGAAAAAACCTCATTGCGCACGCAATACCGTAACAAAATTTATTGTAAAATGGTTAAAAAAGTCAGATAAACTCACATTTTGAGGTGCTTAATAGTTCTTGGCACCCGGCATGTATTGCAGGCGATTTTTTTTTGGGGAAATCAGCCCGTAATTGTTGCTGTGAGCTGTTCCCATGGCTTGGCTCAGTTCCCTGTTCTCACGGCTTGGCTCATTTTCCTGTATTGATGGCGTGGGTGGAAGTGTGTCACTGTGATGAAGTCTCGACGTGTTTCAGCCTATCATCTGACTGGCTGTCATCAGGAAGCTCTGAATCCGCCATTTTGGGTGTGGGCATTTATACCCTCACTCATAGTATATCGAATTAAACCAAATTACTTCCACCTGCAACTAAGGTATTGATGCTTACATCTAATTTAAAACATCCATTACACAATATACATTAAAATGAGGGTGAGTGCACATCCTTGTGAGGCACAGCTGAGGACTGCCGAGCGCAGTGTGTGTGTATATTTCACATAAAGTACATTTTCATCTTCTGTTCGCGGGACCGTTTACCACCGCAGCTGGCTAATATATGTACCTACTATAGACTTCCATTGGCACTGAGTTCTCTTAATTTTATAGTGTCAGGATAGGTATCAACTGCTGGTGGCACTGTGGCTCCCAGATCTATGGGCTGCAGTTCCGGTGTTCACCAGCGGGTGTCTCTCAGCAGTCAGAGGCTGACGGTTGGCAGAAGATTCACCTGCTGGTGGCACTGTGCCCCCAGATCTTTAGGCTGCTGTTCTGGTTTCCACCAGCGGGTGTCTCTCAGCAGTCAGGAACTAACATCATCCCCTGCAATCAGGAATCACCTGATGCTGATTGCAGGAAGTATATTTAAACCTGGTGAATGCTCTGACACTTTGCCTGGTATTTTCTCCTTGTGCCCCTGATCTGTGTTCCTGTGTTCCTGAAGCCTCCTGTTCCTGCACTCCGACCCTGATCCTGCAGCCTGATTCCTTCCTACCCATCCTGCCCGTCTCCTGGTTCCCTTTCCCTGTCCTGTCTTGTTGCCAGCTGCCCTCTGCTTGATCTCCCGTGTATGACCCTGGCCAAAGCCTGGTGGTCCAGACACAACCTTCACAATTGGTAGCCACATTTACCTACGCGATAGTAGTGGTAGTGGTGAGCTCCAGGGGAGTGGTAGAGCACCATTTGTGCCTTGCCACAACCCAAACGCCATTTACACAACTCCCAGGTGCATTAGGAGACCTGTATCGGGTAACCAGTGGCTTGGAGAAACCTAGATGGCCGTTGAAGTGTGGAACTAGTCCTGGAGATCAGGCACCCTACATGATTGTATCCAGACATTGCCGTGTCAGAGTTTCGGTGTTGTCACATGACCCCAGGGCTAAGTTTGCGAATGACCCATGGTACCCCAGCGTTGGGGTGCCTACTGTTTTGAGGGATCAAATGGCCTATGCTTCTAAGAATCTGGTTGACAGGATACCTAGCCAGTTGCATAGCCTCAGTATTGGGATACCTAGCCAGTTACCAGACACAAGCGGTGGAACGCCTAGATTCTTTTTGGATCCCACCAGCAAGGCTTCTCATTTGGAACCCGGCACTTCTTGGGCTTACGAGACATTTTCTTTCTGGACTCTGTCAGCTATGGCTGGTTGGAGCGTCCGGAGGTCGCTCCTTTGTGGGGGGCTACTGTCAGGAAAGGTTTCACCTGCTGATGGCACTGTGGCTCCCAGATCTATGAGCTACAGTTCCGGTGTTCACCAGCGGGTGTCTCTCAGCAGTCGAAAGGCTGACGGTTGGGAGAAGAATCACCTGCTGGTGGCACTGTGCTCCCAGATCTTTAGGCTGCAGTTCCGGTGTCTCTCGGCAGTCAGGAGCTGACATCATCCCCTGCAATCAGGCATCACCTGATACTGATTGCAGGAAGTATATTTAAACCTGGTGAATGCTCTGACACTTTGCCTTGGTATTTTCTCCTTGTGCCCCTGATCTGTGTTCCTGAAGCCTGCATCCTGTCTCCTGTTCCTGCACTCTGACCTTGATCCTGCAGCCTGATCCCTTCCTACCTGCTCTGTCCATCTCCTAGTTCCCTTTCCCTGTCCTGTCTTGTTCCCAGCTGCCCCCTGCTTGATCTCCCGTGTATGACCCTGGCTTGGTACGATTACAATTTGGTTATTCCCTGCTCTGTACAGATTTAGACTGTCATTTATTGTGTGTTCACTGTTGGTTGGTTCACTGGGTGGGTTACACTACTTACGGTACTATATTGGAGGCATGTTTTCTTTGTTATTAATTTATCTTTTAATAAATCATAATATTTGCACTTTACCCGTGTTTGGTACACTCTGTTGCAGTCCACACATTTCTGGTCCCACCGGTCGCTGACACATAGGCTAGGGTACAATTCCAGGGGGCACCTAGAGAATTCGCCCCCTCTGCTTGAGGGTGTGGAAACTGGGAAAGGAACCTCCGACATTTGCGATTGTTGTGGGTCATAAAGAGATCAATTTGAGGCAGGCCCCACATGTGCACCACTTGGGCAAAGACTAGGGGATGTAAGGCTCACTCGTGATCTGGAAAGGACCACAAAAGATGGTCTGCCTATATGTTCAACCTCCCAGGTAGGTAAACCAACTTCAGAGACTGTAGGTGAACTTCTGCTCAGGACATTATGGGCTCCACCTCCCTCAGCAAAGTTCTACTGCGGGTTCCCCCTTGGCGTTGGATATAGGCAACTGTTGCTTTGTTGTTCATCTGTAAAGTGACTGGCCTGCCCCTGATCTTGTGGAGTAAGGCCCTGAAGGCAAAGAGGGCTGCTCGAACCTTTTGCACATTTGACACTATTACCTTGGCTGGAAATCTCCATCTGCTTTGGACCGACTGTCCTTCGCAATGTGCCCCCCAGCCTGCTTCGTTGGGGTCGGTTGTAAGAATGATCCAATCTAATGGCCCTAAGGGACATGACTTCTTCAACGTCTCTTTCTTCACTACTGCAGGCTCCTCCTCATAGTGAGTGACACTGCTATTAGCTGTGCTAGGTTTCGTTTTCTCCACTGTGTCAGGAAACCTAGCTAGAACTGCCGCAGGTGTCAATGTGCCCAAGGGATCATTGGAATACAAGAGGATATAGTGCCCAGCAGGCTGAGACACTGGGAAGTTGATAGGTAAGCGGAGGTCACAGCTCTCAGAACTCTGACCGTCATTGCTTTCTCTGACAGAATTGAGACCGAGGCATTGGCAGTGTTGAAGAGTGCCCCCAAGTACACTATCTGTGTCGGAGCAAGTTGGCTCTTTTTGAAGTTGATGATCCAATCGAATCTCTGTAGGGTATGGATGAGAATCTCTCTGTGTGCCAACAGTTCCCTCTGGTCCCTGGCCAGTAGAAGTATATCGTCCAGGTAGTGATGGACCCAGAGGCCCTGCCCTCTGAGCGGGGCTAACACTGCAATGAGGACCTTTGTGAATGTCCTTGTGCATAGGCCAAATGGGAGACTTGTGAATTGCAGATGTGTATGACCAAAACTCCGATATTTTTGAAAGGACAGCATGATTGGGATGTGAAGGTAGGCATCTTGCAGGTCTAACGAAAGCATCCAATCGCTGAACTGTTTGGATAATTGTATTGATGGACTCCATTTTGAATTTCTCCAATAGAATGAAGAGGTTTAGCCTTTTCAGGTCTATGACCGGACACCAACCTCCATTCTTCTTGCGGATCATAAGAAGGGTGGAGTAAAACCCGGTGTACTTTTCTGAAGATGGATCTGGTATTACGGCCTGCTAGGTTTGTATGTACTGTAGCAGTATATCTGCCTTGTGCAGTGTTTCTGGAATTTTGGTGGCTGAGAATTGACCTGGAGGATCAGACATGGTCTTGGGTGACTGTCGTTTTCACCCACAGGTCTGTGCAATTTTCTGCCCAGACATCCGCAAAATGCGCTAGCCTGGCTCCTGCTGCAAGCATCTGATGCTGCACACCGTAAAAAGGGCTTGTTGGACTCTTGCGGAACATTTAGGGTCTTCTGCTTGTGGGACCAGAGGAAGGTTGACTGTGTCCCCTTCCATCTACCACCTGGGCTCCTGGGCTGAAAGCTGGCTCTAGGTTCCCTGGACCTGGCAGAATGAAATTTGCTTTGAAAGAATTTAGACCTCCATTGCTTCCTATTCCGCGAGAGCATTCCAGACTTGCCCCTTGATACTTTTGAGATGGCTGTCTCCATTTTACTTCTGAACAGGAATCTACCCATCAAATGGTATCTTGCACCAATTTTGCTTCGGAGATGCGTTCACCGCCCAGGGTTTTAACCACCGTGCCCTTTTGCCGTGACCGAATGCAGCATTGCTCTGGCCGAACACTTAACTGTGCCTATAGCTGCCTCACCAATAATATCTGATGACAACCTCAGCTCATCCAGCGCCCAAACAATATGTGCTCTAAGCACCCCTTCTTTTACCACTGGGTCCAAGTTTTTAGAGCGCTGGCCACTGAGGTGAGGGCTGTGGCTGGGCGACAGGTTGTGCCAACTGCCTGATAGGCCCTTCTGAGACCCTTATCTATTTTTCTACTAATCACATCCTTAAATAAAGGTTGAGTCCTCCATAGGGAGGGTAATATTTTTTGCTAGGCGGACCACTGCTGCACCTACAGTCGGAGGGGGGTCGAGTGAAGTCCCATCTGCCTCCCGCAGGGGGTACAATTTATGAAGTCTATTGAATGAGAATCTTTTCTTTGTTTACTGCCATTCTTATTTTATGACATCCTTAATCTTGGTCATGAAGGGAAAGAAGGTTTGGTGTTTTTGGAGAAAGGCAAAGTAGGACTTTGCCTGTTTGGGTGCATCCTCCTCCTCCCATGCAATGGCCTGCTTGACTGCTTGGATGTATGGATCCACCAGAGAAAAACTAAACCCAAGTTGTCCCTCTGAAGAAGAGGAGCTGATATCCTCTGCCGGTTGTGCGGATTCTAAGGAAGCCGCACTAAGTGAGGGAGCGCTGCTTGCCGAGGTCCCTGGCTGATCTTCCAGTGGAACCTCCTGCCTGACACCACTAGCAGGTTGTCTGGCCGGAATAATAGAGGTGAGTTCTGAGATGGAATCTCGTACCACCTTTTTCAACAAGGGTGATACCTGTGCAGTCTCCTGCTCCCTGTCCACTGCAAATTCCTCCAAGCAGTCCTTACTAGTTTATTGGGCTTTGGGACTGCACCACAGGCCCAGCAAGTCTTTTTATCAGGGCGCTGATACTGCTCAGGAGAAGAGGAGCCATGGCACCTGTTTTTGGACTTTCTCTTGAAATGAGAGCGGTGCCTGTGGCTGTGCTCCTCTGAGGATCCACTGTCTTCCCTGGCTTTTGACCCTTGAGAGCATGGGCATGTGGAGCTGAAACAAATCAAAGCAATCTGCATAAGAAGGCACTCTTTATTTTTTTTTTAGAAAACCTGAAAACTTGCCCAATCGGTGGTCCCCTACCTTAGGAATTGTGGGTCTTGTATAGGTAGAGTCTTGTATAAGTGGAGACTGACTCATGGTTGAAGGATAAGTGGGATGGCCAGCTGAAAATAAGCTAGGATGGAAGAATTGAAACAGAATCAATATATATATTGTGACGTTAGGCGAGGTGATGGATGGACGCTATGTGTCGCATCGCATGCGTTCACTTGGATTGGACTAAAGAGGGATCCAGAACGGACTTTACCAGCCACCATGTCAGGGCTGGTTCTGGACCGGATGTTCTGGTCCACCAGGTGTGGTTTAAATAAACCAGGAGGAGGGCACAGTGTTGCTCTGGCCTGGGACTTAGAAGCCTTGATTCTCTTGATTCTGAGGGAGCTGATCTGGGAAATGTTTGCTTACGGACTGTAAGGAAAAGGTTTGCATATTGCTTATATTTTGTGGGTGTCTGGGACCAGCCCTGCACTGTATAGTGAGGAAAACGACACTGTTTAGTTTAGCGCCAGACGGCAAGGATTTGTTTTCTATTTTATAGAAGAGGAGGAGCTCTATCACTACTATGCTGCCATGTTGGCGCCAGGAAAAAGGTTTTTATTAGCATTAAATAAAAACCATTATACCCCCAAAATGGCAACCTCTGAACCAAAAGCACATTTTTTATAAGTGAAGCTGTGCGGCAAAAAACAAAAAATTGTTTGCTAAGGAGACAACAGGCTAAAAATGGCCTGAACTTGAATAAACCACAATATAAAATGAAAGGCAAAAAGCCTCCAATAGTAAGAACAAAAAGCAAGGCAGTAAGAGATTAATTCAAAATTAAAATACAGTTTTCTAATTGCCCTAATCTCTACCTATGCAGTCTGTCAGTTTTTCTATGCATTCCCTACAACAGTTTCCAATTCACTGACAATACGGTAAATCTGGACATAAATCAGTCATGATCGCAAATCTTGAACCCGCTGGATTTCCCTTCAAAGCCACAGTCTTGGTTATTGGTCAGTAGCTGACAAGGTCTTAAGGAACTGGATCAGCAGGACAGCCAAGCAGCTAGAGCTTTCAAAGGAAGTTAGCAGTTGCACCCTAAATATTTTCTAGAACAGGTTTCTTTTAACCAATCAAATCTCTTTTTTTGAAGTGGTGCTAAGTAAGCGGCTAATTGTCCCCGTGCCATTTTAAAACAGAACCTGGAATCAGCATTCCAGGGCGGTCCAGTGCAAACCACTGGAGTTGAATTGGTAACATGCTGTGCCTGCTATACTGCCATTAAGCATTCATACTTTTCTACCTTCAGAAGAGCTGATGTGGCACCACCTGTGATGCCACAAACTGTAACTAAGTCAGAGATTACAGGCAGAGGTGCATGGATGTGCATGAAGTAAAAAAAAAAATTGAAATCAATAATATATAAATTAAAATAAATCTAATTTTAAAAATATTCCTATTACACATTCATTTCCTGGTTCCAATTACAGCAGATACTGTGGATTACATCAAGTTATCAATTCACACATACACATTATTTTTCCTGTGTATGGTGCAATGTAGCACTAAAGAGGAAGAAAAGGTTATGTAAGTTGCTTAACCACTTCAATATCAGGCACTTAAAACACTTCCCGCCCAGACCAATTTTCAGTTTTCAGTGTTGCGCTATGAATGAGAATTGCGCGGTCCTGCTATTCTGTACCCAAACAAGGTTTTTATCATTTTGTTCACACAAATAGAGCTTTCTTTTGGTGGCATTTGATCACCCCTGCGGTTTTATTTTTTGCGCTACAAATAAAAAAAGACAGAAAATTTTGAATAAAAAGTTTTTCTTTGTTTCTGTCACAAAACTTTGTATAAGTACATTTTCTTCATCACTGATGGGCACTGATGAGGCTAGACTGACTGGCACTGATGAGGCAGTACAGATTGGCACTGATGAGGTGGCACTGATAAGGTTGCACTGATGGGGCACATATATGCAGCACTGATGGGCACTGGTAAGCAACACTGACAGGCACTGATAGGTGGCACTGGGCACAGATAGGTGGCACTGCTGGGCACTGATAGGCGGCACAGGTGGGCACTGATAAATGGCACTGGTGGGCACTGGTGCATATAGCACTGTTAGGGATGGCACTGGCAGGCATCACATATGGGCACAGTGCCATCCCTACAGTGCACTGTATGCCCCTTAACTGGTGGTCTAGTGTGGGCTCCCTGGTGGTCCCTGGACGGCCTCCTGATCTTCTCCCTGGTGGTCCTGGGGGCCTCCTTATGCTGTCCTTGGGGGTGGGGGCTCCCTCGTGGTCCTGGTCGGCTCCCTCGTGGTCCAGTGTGGTGATCCTGAGGGGGACTGCACTGATAAATGTTCAGCACAGCCCCCCCCATCAGGAGAGCAGCTGATCGGCTCTCCACTGCTCAGGTCTGCAGACCTGAGCAGAGGAAAAGCCGATAAACGGCTCTTCCTGTTTACACTGTGATCGGCCGTGATTGGTCACGGCTGATCACATGGTAAAAGGCTTCAGATGGAAGTCTTTTACCTTGTTCGGTAATGCGGTGGGTCAGACTGACCCACGGCACCACTGATCGCCGCTTTGTGCGCCCCCGTGGGTGCGCGATTGCGGGTTATCCTGAGGACTTCAATAGACGTCCAGTCGGGATAACGAAACCCCCTGCCTGGCCGTCATTTGTCAATAGGCCGGGCAGGAAGTGGTTAGGGAAAAATTACAAAATGTTTTCGTAATTTCTCTCTATTTCACTGTGCTCATTTTTAGCACACACAAACATAACATACCTACTAAATCTAAAAGATAAGCTATATTGAATTGATACATATCAAATATTTGTAAATAAGCAGAGATACATTATTTGTGTAGTGTTTAATGCAGTCTTTCTCAATCAGGGCTCCTCCAAAGATTATACTATAGAAATACCGCGTTTATGTGTAAACCTGGTAATAGCTGCCGGCACGACAATGGACCAGATTGGAATAGACAGTAAATAATAAGTGCAGCACTAGAATGTAAACTTAAAGTAACACGTATGTAAATATGACTAAACACATAAAACTAAACAGATGAAATTAAACAAATAAGTGAACCACATGTGAGAAATAATATATATATATATATATATATATATATATATGTGTCCAAGTGTCTGAATTGTAGACAGGATGAACAGCTAGTAAATCCAAAAATAGTAGTCTATGACAAGATACCAAGTGTTACCAAAATTCTATTAAAAAAATTAAATTATAATATCCAAAAGCTGTGTACAAAAACACAGAGCAGGGCCAGTCTAAAGTGCAAATGAGATCTCTTTAGCAGTCCCCTCTGGGTTTCCAATGTCCGCAGTAAAAATTACAGACATTCATAAATAGCTTAAAGTGACAGGTGCCCAACTTGGAATGTGGTAACCCATAAGAATCCACAAACATGCAATATACAGGGAGTGCAGAATTATTAGGCAAGTTGTATTTTTGAGGAATAATTTTATTATTGAACAACAACCATGTTCTCAATGATTCCAAAAACTCATTAATATCAAAGCTGAATATTTTTGGAAGTAGTTTTTAGTTTGTTTTTAGTTGTAGCTATTTTAGGAGGATATCTGTGTGTGCAGGTGACTATTACTGTGCATAATTATTAGGCAACTTAACAAAAAACAAATATATACCCATTTCAATTATTTATTTTCAGCAGTGAAACCAATATAACATCTCAAAATTCACAAATATACATTTCTGACATTCAAAAACAAAACAAAAACAAATCAGTGACCAATATAGCCACCTTTCTTTGCAAGGACACTCAAAAGCCTGCCATCCATGGATTCTGTCAGTGTTTTGATCTGTTCACCATCAACATTGCGTGCAACAGCAACCACAGCCTCCCAGACACTGTTCAGAGAGGTGTACTGTTTTCCCTCCTTGTAAATCTCACATTTCATGATGGACCACAGGTTCTCTATGGGGTTCAGATCAGGT
>BLSH010434633.1:720684-733628 GCA_018402905.1 Glandirana rugosa
TTTTCATCTGTAAGGTTCCATAAATCATACTCCGTACCGCTCAAAAAACTTCAAAATGGGGTCATTTTGTGGGTAATTCCATTGTCCTGGTGCTCCAGGGCCTTCAAAAGTATAATAGGTCGTTAGGAAATTAGATGTGAAAATTCTGCTCCTAGAATGCATGATGGTGCTCCCTGCACATTGGGCCTCTATATGTGGCCAGGTTGGAAAAAAGTCTCACACATATGGTATTGCTATACTCGGGGCGAGTAGCAGAATGTATTTTGGGGTGTAATTGGAAGTATGCATATGCTGTGTGTGAGAAATAACTTGTTGTTATGACAATTTTGTGCAAAAAAAAAAAAAATAATTTCTTAATTTTCTGAAGAATTGTGGGAAAAAAGTACAACTTCAAAAAACTCGCCATGCCTCATACTAAATACCTTGGAATGTCTACTTTTCAAAAAAGGGTCATTTGGGGGGTATTTGTACTTTCCTGACATTTCAGGGCCTCAATAAATGAGGCCATCAGTACATCAGGTGTGATCAATTTTCAATGATTGGCACCATAGCTTGTAGACTCTATAACTTTCACACAGACCAAATAATATACACTTATTTGGGTTATTTTTACCAAAGATAGGTAGCAGTATAGGTTTTGGCCCAAATTGCAAAATTTTATTATAGAAACTAAAAAAAAAAACTTGTTTTTTTTTAATTTTCGCACTTTTTTCACTTATGTCGCAAAAAATAAAAAACCCAGAGGTTATTAAATACCAAAAGAAAGCTCTATTTGTGTGAAAAAAATTATACAAATTTTGTTTGGATACAGTGTAGCATGAGAGAGTAATTGTCATTCAAAGTGTGAGAGCGCTGAAAGCTGAAAATTGGTCTGGGCAGGAAGGGGTTATAAACGTTCTGTATTGAAGTGGTTATATAACCTAGCCAAGATTGCTCACCTCCACACACCCAGTAAAGGACACGCTCACCAATGTAATTGATTCTGTCTCTCTCACACCTGTTCATTACACGCTCTTTACAAATAAAA
Source organism: Glandirana rugosa (assembly GCA_018402905.1). Taxonomy (NCBI): domain Eukaryota; kingdom Metazoa; phylum Chordata; class Amphibia; order Anura; family Ranidae; genus Glandirana; species Glandirana rugosa. The sequence continues at coordinate 721,712 of BLSH010434633.1, forward strand.
ACATGCCTTAGCTAAAAAAATATAACACTGGCCATTATCAGTGATCCCAAACATCTACAAATCAAACTTGGCACATAGAGGGCCCAAAACAGGAAATGACAACTTTGTGCGGGCTGCTTCACACAAATTGGTGACAAAGCGCATTTGTCATTCATCATAAGCATACAACATTAAAATATCTGGGCCAAAATACCACAGGTCTAAATTTGGAGCAAACCCACACTTGCTTGATTTATAATGTGATTTCTTGGGGTTCCATTATGTGAAACCCCTCAAAGATGTTAGCACTGGTGAAAAAAAAAAATTAACACCACTTCACACAAAACACTAGCCACATAGCAGGATTGGGATTCAAACGCAGACCCTCAGTGCTGCTAGCCAGAAGCTCTAGTCTGTGAGCCACCATGCTGCCATAGGTTTTTAGGCTGCATCTCTGTGATATAAAACAGTCCTAAGTGCCAGGGGTGCAAGAAGTTAATCAATGCAGATGTACTGTGGAAGGCCAGAGAGCCAGTGAACAACCTGTTTTGAAGGCTGGTTATGGCTGATTACTGTCAGCATGCTGAGATAGACAGATGTCAATTTGTGGGTTTTGGCTTGGTAAGAGGCTGCAAATTAGTGGTGGTGGAGAAATGTTAAGGCTGATTAGAGTCCTTTTCCATGGAAAACGTATTACATAATTTGCAATGTTGGTGGAACCCTCCTACACATAAATACTACATTTTGACATAATTTATGTAAGGCGCTGAGCCACAAGTTTGTTTAATAACATTGGGAGATCAGGCGTCTCTACATGAAGTGGCATGTTTGGGATTCGAAAACCAGAAACTCAGCTCTGCTAGGCAGATGTGCTACCTTATAAGCCACGGAGCTGCCACATGTGGACCCTCCTACCCATATATACTGCATTTCTTTGGACATATAGGTGGTGGAATTACATTAGACAGGAGTTATTCTTCTTTATTTATGCTGTGATATTTGGCCCTTCTTGGTGTGTGAGTGTAGAATAGTGATGTTACCCTCTGATTTTTGGGAAAGACATTTTTATTTCTGATGTTGGTACACATTTTGTGGGCTCAAATTAGGAAAGGGAAAATAATAAAAAAATTTCAACAATGGTATTGTTTGTGGTTTATAAAGACATCTGTGTGAGTTTGGGTAAATATTTTTGTGAGATGGACTGCAAAAAGTGAAAGCGACAGAGAATAAAATATTTTAACAGAAATGAAAACATTGCACATTCTAGCATTCTTAAAAACAAAATAGATGATGAAGAAGCAACGTTGTTGCAAGGACAATTTCTTTGAGATAAAGATACATTTCATCTCAACATGAAAAGGATTTATTTGGGGAAGTTACATTTGTACCATTATAATCAATGACTGAAACTTGCATTGGGCTACATAACTCTCATTTTCACTCCCAAAAAACGCTCTTTAACCCAGTGCTAATTTTGGTATTTACTATAGTGCTCTGGAAAAAAAAACATGGGAGTTAAAATGAGAGTATTTTGCTTGTCTGAGCATGTGCAGTTGTGCTGGCAGCTAGTTGTAAAGAGATGGGGAATTTATCTCTTCTCAGACTCTTAGAGACATTTCAGTGTAGAAATCACTTTTTCACACAGTTTAAAAGCAGATAATCTTTAAACAATATACCGCATATTTCAGTACCATTTAGCCAATAATATCATGCTCTAAACATTATTTCCATGTGCAAGGATTTGGGCGCTATCTGTTGCCTGGGCGCTTTAGTGAATTTGCTTTTGGGAGTATATTTCCTCTAGCACTATTGGGAATACCACTTGGGCGCCAATTAGCATGGTTTGCAGCATTTTAGAGCTATTTTCTCGTGATGAGATCGCTGTAATTTTGTCACTAATTAGCAGCCGGCGCTATAGTAAATGACCCCCAAGGAGTCCCCAATCTCCTTCTCCACAGGGACTGCACTGACACTGAATCAGGATGTGCTTTATGACTGAACATTCCTGGGTTCAATTACATACTAGAGGAGATTGTCATGTCCAATGATCTCAACAGTCTCCATCTTCAGCAGAAAGTCCAGAGATGAGACCAAAAAGGAAGAGGAAACCAGTCTCATTGTCTGCAATATAAACAGACAATGGCCACGGTGAAGGAATGTACTGTATTTTAAAGACTGACTGCAATCAATGGTCTCTCAGGCACTGATGACATCCATTCATAAATACAGGCACCAATGATGTGACCATAAACGTACAGCCTGAGAAAATACAGCCACCTTAAGGTCTTCTGACCCCTCAATAAAGACGAGATCACTCAGCTAATACACCTTACACTTTTAATGAGTTCAAATTGCAGAAGCCATGTACAAAAAGCAAAATCAATAAAAAAATACCACTGACATTTCATGGCACTAAGCACCCTTTCCTGAAAGTGACAGAGACGAAAGCAAGAGGCAAACACGAACTTACATTCAATAATGATTAACCAGTTAAGGACCACCCTATAGCAGATTTAATGCTATAGGGCAACCCTCCTGTGCATAATCACATGATTCTACACTTCTGCCTAGGGGGTGCACGCGTGTGCCGCCGGCGGGCCACTTTTGCTGTGACTACTCACAGAAGAAGCCGATTTGCGGTTGCCGAGCACTGGATGTCCACTGGCACTCGTCGATGATTGGGTAGAGACACAGAATGGAGCTCTGCCTGTGTAAACAAGGCAGATCTCTTTTCTGACGAGGGAAGGGATAGATTTTTCATCCCTGCAAGGCAGGGAATAAAATCCATCACTTCCCTGAGTAAAAGCAGCACACATAGTGCAGTAAAACACTGGATAGGAATACAGTTAACCCATTTGATCGCCCTAGATGCATATTTTTAGCACTGGTCACTGTATTAGTATCACTGGTTCCCACAAAGTGTCTAAAGTGTCAGTTAGTGTCCGACTGACCGCCGCAATAGTGCAATCCCGCTATAAGTCGCTGATCGTATTACGAGTAAAAAACAAATAAAGATTCCAGTATATATCCCATAGTTTGTAGATGCTATAACTTTTGCGCAAAGCAATCAATATATGTTTATTGGTATTTTATTTTATGAAAAAATATGTATCAGAACACATATTGGCTTAAATTTATGAAGGAATTTGATTTTATTAAATTTCTTTATTGGATATGTTTTATAGCAGAAAGTAAAAAAAAAAAATATATATATATTGTGTTTATAGCGCAATATTTTTTTTATTATTGTTAAACAGGATTTATTTAGGGCCAACAGTTTGTGCAGTGCTTTACAAAATGAAGGCAGACAGTACCGTTACATCACAATTTGGTACAAGAGGAATCAGAGGTCCCTGCTCGTTAGAGCTTACAATCTAAGAATGGCCTGGTCATGGGGGGGGGGTAAATCATCTGGAGGTCAACTGGTTAAGGAAAATTCACCTCACCTGTGTGAATGCAGTTACCTGGAACACACTACTTAGGGCACAACAGGACAGAGTATGTATAGCTATAAATCTCCATATTGAAAATTCATGGTGAACAGCTAATTAAAAGAAAAAAAATTAATGTATACCCGTTTCTGCAGTACCACATGACCAGAAACAGGAACCGGAAGTGATCATATTACCATGTCCTGTCATGTGATCCAGTGAACCAATGGGGGGGGGAGCAAACAGGAAGAGCTAATATGCAATTAGTTCCTATACAAATGAGATGTATTCCAAAACCTGGATGTGATCCTCATCCTGGATTCCAAAGACAGGAAGTAACTCAGATCATCACCTTAGCTCCCTATAACAAAAATAGGGAAAGGAACACAAGTAGAGCTAAAAACATTGTTCCTAGTCTGTCAGTCCAGGGGAATGAAATTGTGACATCATGGTATAGAGGCCCCTTGCGACCATCATCTGCAGCTTAAATATCCCAAAAGAATTTCTTTATTATTTAAACAATTTACAATAGTAAAAGATAATGAATCCCCACACTCCTGGTGTGCTCAGACAGGCTCCTGTTCAAGTATTAACCAGGCTCCATCCTGCTTAGCTTCATAGCTTCCAAGATCAGGTACATTCTGCGTGGTGTGGCCATAGGCACATGGTTGGTTCAGATGGGGGGATTAGAACAAAATTCTATTGCAGATAATGGTTTTCAAGACATCCTTATGTCATACCAGTATTCATTTATACCAACATTAAAAAAACAAAAAAAAAACACCAACACATAATTATCAGAATATCCACGGAAGCTTGTAATTACCAGAGTAGGAGAAACCAAAGTACAGATAATTAGAAATCAGGCAAAAAGGCAGTTACAGTATGACACAATGGTGGAGTCCCCGGGAGTCACTGTGTCAAGTGTATAAATCCAGTAAGCAATTCATGGGTCTGATGATGAGCCTGTACAAAATGGATAGCCCCAGGTTTAAATGGATTACTGGTTTATGTAGACTATGGTTAAGAGCCACCCTGATGTCACTGAGATGTTTTTAAAAATGACTCTTAAAACGACCAATAGCTTTCCCACATAGACCAAAAACAGGGACATTTTAAGATAATAATCAGTGTTGCAATTGAAGTACTGATGCCCAATTTGCCTATATTTGCCTATATATGGGTGCGGAAAACAAAGGAATCACAGATTAGAGTATTACAGCCAATACAATTTCCACATTTGTAACAACCCTTCTCTGAAATTTTACACTTAACTCCAAAATCTTACACATACCTTTTTTGTAGGTTTCTGTCGGATAAGCACGTACCAATATGTCCCTTAGATTGCTGCTTCTAAGATAAACATGCAATGGGGATTGTTTCTTATCATTGCAAACTTTGTGATCACTCTTCAAGAGGTGGGAATATTTGTTTACAAGTTTCTTGAATCTATCAGAGTGATGTGTCTGTGCAAAGAGAACTTTATTGCTTGTTCAATCCTTAGAGTCTTGTGTATTTATTTTTTGAACTGCACTAGTCAGATTCCGATCTACAATGCTCTTGGAATATCCTTGTGCCAAAAACATTTGCTTCATTCTATCAATCTGTATATCACATTTGATTTGCTGCAAATACTGTATGTAAGACTAGCATGAACTGCGATACCGGAAGATTTGTGATTACCATTGGGGCCATGTATGTACATGGCTCCAAAACAATTCAAAGGGGCAAACATACAAAGAGATTAGCAAAAGCTAATGCTACTGAACTGCCTATGGCTGTACCACTCCAATGTCTCCATAATGAATTCTTGAATTTGAGGAAATTATTGTCCAGAATCACCTCTAAACCCTGTAGAATAAATTCAGAAGGTAAACTCGAATCATAATCCATCAAGAAGTTTCTTACAGATTGTATACTAGCTTGATTAGAAATGTTGGTATATAGTGCTGAGATCTCCATACTCACTAAAAACATTTCTGATTATTTTTCAGAACCTCAAAATGTTTTAGAAAATCATTGGTGACCTTCAAATAAGAAGGAAGAGTAGTTACCAAAGGTTGTAGATGACTATCAAGAAATTTAGTTAATGGTTGAGTGATGCCATTGGCACCTGAGATGAAAGGATGACAGTTTAATGGGGTAAAGCCCTTGTGAATCTTGGGCAGTCCATATATAACTGGAGTAGCGGGAAACGTTGCTGTTTGTTCTGATATCCATCAATTGGCCACAGTGAGGTCCAAAGATTTAATTTTACTTAACTAATCATGGGTGGTGGTATCTGCAGGGATCTTGGTGTAAATATTAGAATGATCTAAAAGCTCAAGGATTCCCTGTCGATTATTGACATAGCCCAATATAACTATGTCTTGGCCCTTATTAGTAGGCTGGATGATAATCCCTTTATCATTTTTCAATGAAAGAATAGCTTCTCTTTCTTCCTTTCTAATATTAGTATAACACATTTACAATGTATTAGATCTTGGGCATCCTTCTTAATGGTTCTAATGTAAGTTGCAATCGTATCAATATCTCCCGTGGGTAAGGATTTGCTTTTGACATAAAATGGAAATGGCGTGGAATTATTTGGTGGAAGATTTGAAAAATATTACCTACGCCTTTAATTGAAACACATAATGTAATGTGAAGGACAAATAGATGTTGCTTCTTGTAGCACTCCTATTTTAATGATCAGGTTGCTTTGGTCGTTCTGAGTTATTTGCTTGATCTCAAGTTTTCACTTTTTGTTTTTATGTTTCAGACCACCTCTTTTTTGCCTTTTTGAGTGGCATTTCCTAAAAAAAAGAAGTCCCACTGGTAGATACAGCTGGTTTTTGAGCTGAATTAATGTTTTAGAGATATTCTCTGTCAAAGGATCACTATCAGAAGATGTGTGCGCTGATTTCTTGCTAATCAATTTATTGCGATGGCCTCTTTGTTGGTGTTTTCTTCCGGTATTAATACCTGCAAACCAGGGAGAAACTCGTCCTTCTGCATAGTCTTGGCACACCAGCTTATATTTTATCACATTTTTTGAGAGAATATCCTTTTCCAGTTTTTCTAATTCCATAGTATTTAAAGACTTCAAGGGTAGTTCTCTCCTTTAGGCTGAATTCACACCTGAGCATTTTGTAGTTTGAAGCTTGAAGCTACAAAACGCTGGAGGAGAAAAAAATCAATGATTCTCTATGGAGATGGTTTACATCTCCACTCCACCTGAAGCCAAAAGACTGAAAACGCCTGAAGCTCAAACAGGTTCTGGAGGTATTTTTTCAGGCAGATTTGGGCGTTTTTCTGCTTTTTACATTAGTAACCTTTTGACCTTTTGAAATCGCCAATCGCCAAAAATGAGATAAAAATTGCGGTAAAATCGTACAAATATCTGCCTGAAAACTACACGCTCAGGTGTGAATGCAGCCTACAGATCTCAAGAGATGTTATTTCCCGCTTACGTTGACAAAGCTATTTTTTGACATCTTCAATAACTAATAAAATAAAATTGAGGGAATTTAATTGCCAACCTCAATCCACTTCTCACAAAAATCACATTTCTGTCTTCCAATTGTCAGCTGATTCTTAAGGCTCATGTACACTATAGCTTCTAAACTTGAGTTTAGGAGCTTTTGGCATTTTTTTTGCCAAAGCTCCTGAACGCAACTCCATAAAAGCCTATGTGTCCATTTACACATAGGCTTTCACAAGAGATTAGAAGCTGCTGCGGTTTGGGGGGCTTCAACCTCCCTCTCCTGAATGCGTAAGAATCGCATTCAGGATAGAAACGTTTTGACTGCCGGCCACAGCTGGAGATCAACCTAGTCTGTGTGTACATGAAGCCTTAGTCCTGAACCCCCGTGGAATTTTCTTTGCTCTGCAATATTCAGACAATGCATATCTACATGACATTTTCAAAGTGGTTTAAAAATCAAGGAGCAAATCAGTAAGTCCCCATTCATACCTAGCGTAGTGGGAACATGGGGTTTGTTTTCATTTTTTTCACGCAACGTGCCTAAAGCGGCCCATTCACTCGAATGGGTTGCCCTACACGCAACAAACACATCAAAGAAGCTCCTGAATCTTGTTGGGCACAGAGCTTTGCATGTTTTTTACCATGTGTTTTTGGCACATTTGTGATGCGTTTTGCCATGCTCAAAAACACGCATCTGCTGGCCACATTTGGGGTGCCATTAGGAATTTTCACTTGTTTTTGCGTGTTGCAGAACAGCACGTTTCTGCATGCTTCTGTGTACATTGCCAGATTGTTCAGATGTAAATGCGGCCTAACTGTATCACTACCGAAAGCAGACAATTTATTTGGTGGAAATAATATAGCATCAATTTCATCTGAGTTAAATGAATGAACACCTAGAGATTCTAACAGACTGTCGCTGTCACCTTGAGAAAGGGGTCCTTTGAGGGCCTGGAATCTAGATGATGTTAGTTATTGATTATGCTTTTAGTACATGGCTTCTGCAATTTGATCTCATTACAATTGTGAGGTGTATTGGTTGAGTGCTGGCATCTTTATCGGATAGCTGGTGAAGGTGCCTCAATGGACCATGCACTCCCAACTAAAGGAGGAAATATATGGGTCTGGTACTGAATAGATTTATAACAAAAAGTTCTTCTGTCCTGACTTGCTGCAAACAGTGCTGAGCTGCTGTAACTGTTACAGTTGCAGCAGTAGAAGGCTTGTGTGTATCAAAAATAAAATAAAAGTTATATATAAAACTTAAGGGTAGTCTACAAGATGTATAAGGTGAGTAGCAAAGAGATCTCCAAAATGGTAGGGTGGAGGTGACTGCTATAGGACTCAATGGGGTTGTAAGGAGGAAAAGTGCAGACCCTGCGGGTCTGATATGGATTTTGAGGGGAACTCCCACAACAAAATAAAAAAAAATGGCTTGGGGTCTCCCCCAAAATCCATACCAGACCCTTATTCGAACATGCAGCCTGGCAGGCCAGGAAGGGGGGGGGGGCGACCGAGTGCCCCCCCTCCTGAACCATACCAGGCCACATGCTCTCAGCATGGGGGGTGCTTTGGGGCAGGGGACACCCCAAAACACCTTGTGCCTATGTTGATGGGTACAAGAGCATCTTCCCCACAAGCCTGGGCATTGGTTATGGGGGTCTGCAGGTAGGGGGCTTATCAGAATCTGACCCCAGATCCCAGCCCCCCATGTGAATGAGTATGAGGTAGCCAGGTGGCTCCGCCCCTTACCTATTTAAGAACTGTCAGACTGCGGAGCAGGCAGTCGGCAGGGAGCCTTCGCTGTGGGCAGAGCTTTTTTTTTCCCAGTCTGCTCCTTAATAACAGCTACTCACTGTGCTCTGTGCCCTGATTGGGTAAAGCCTTGCACCTGACCCGTGGTCAGGTACATTGGTTGAGTCAATCGAGGCCGTAGAATGCACTGTGCAGGGAGGCGCTGTTTGGGGCCAAACTGATGCTTGGCCCAAACAGTTTGCTCATCTCTAATGTTAATGCCCAAAGTAACACAAAGAAAACAGACACCTGTGTGCAGATATTTTTAATTTAGACATATTGATTTTTCCATTGCTGTTTGCAGAAGAACATAATATATAAACCACTTTCCCACATTTGTTATTATATGATTTAAAGCAACACTGTCACCTTAACAAATTTAAAATTAAAATAGGTTTCTGACAGATGTTCTAGAGAGGCCTGTACATAATTGCAGCAGCTTTTTGCTCAAATGCTGGGCATTTCTTCTTGGGCAAAAGCTCCAACACTTCCTAGTAGTGTTGGAGCCTGCTTGCTCCCTCACTGACCCATACATTTCTTTTGGCTCATCATTACGATGGGCTGCCTTACTGGCCAATAGGGATGTGGGGAGCGGGCAAGCAAGACTTGGCACTATTAGGAAGTGCCGAAACTTTGCCAGATCAGAATGGCTCGTCATCTAGGTAGAGATGGTGCCTGCACTTTATACCTCTCAGGAGATTTTTTTGGGGAGAGTAATTTTAAATATTACATCCACCAACTCAAGAGACCCTATAGTGGATAAAATCAACAAATGCATAATATTTCCCATATGGTTCTTCAACAGTGGTATTCATTAGCCAAAATTATGGAACCTCCCAATGTAACAATTTCTTCTTGTAAGAGAACTCTACATGACTACTACAGGTTGAGTACCGTACTCAGTTTAACGTTTATTAGGTTTAATGGCCATGGTGGAGAAGTGATGTCTTTGAATCCAACCCAATCACCCAACACTGTAGCATCTCCCCCTCCACATCTGTGGAATTTTTCATTTAGATCAAGTAAGAGGAGAACTGATGTTACTTTGTTTTGAAAAGATCTATAAAAGATAAGTTCATGTTTAGTAACATGTTGCACCATTATTTAGGGTGTAACATGTAACATGTTTCTAAGCACATCCCCCCTCACACCCTGAGCCACCCATTGTGACAGCGGTCAGGGATCCTCTCCTCCTGTCACATTTAAAAGTCAGCATGGCTGTGAGGGGCACAGCAGTGTCATTCATTCACAGAGATCTATGAATAAACTACAAGTCCCATCTTCCACTACCGTGGCAAAAAGATTTGTAGTTTTCAATGGAATGTAAGTGCACTCTTCCTCCTGCTCTCAAACTGAAAGCCCCTACAGAGGTATGATCAGAAAGCTGGAGAAAGAGTGTGCAGGAGCCCGACATTGCACATGCAATCCAGTGATTGTGGGCGCAATGCTTTGCAGGCTCCTGTAAAAAAAATGATTAACCTCCCTTGCGGTAATTCTGAGTTAAATGCCTCTGCATGTACTTGCCTTGTCCCTGCAATCCCGCGATGTCCTCTGGCAGTGTCCTCCGGCCGGATCCTCCAGCTGATCATCTGCCTGATGTATATAGATTCCGGGCTCTGTTCCCTGCGAGCGGTGCGGAGCTGGCGGGAATTTCAAAAAGTTATGAACACATACAATACATTGTAGTCTGTTGATTGCTTTACTGTATCAAATCAGTACACCTCAGATTTGTCCCCAGTGTTTTGTCCAGTGCTCTGCCTGCACCTGCACTGTTCTTTGTGCCTGGAAAATTGAGAGTGTCCATGGCATCCAAAAGGCGTCCCTCTACATCATCAAAAGCACTTTTGGACCAGCTAGAGGACAGCGACAGCGAATTAGAATCGCTTGAAGAATGGAGCGATAGTGAGTCATGGGGTACTTTGTCATCAGAAACGGAAAGTGACGACAGTGACGATCCTGTGCCCAAGTTCAGTGAGGTGCGCACTTGGTGCTTTATTGACTGCGGTACAGATCACGCAGCGCCCCCCAAGATTCCCATTTATTGGAGCACCTGGTATGAGAGTGAACGTTCAAGATGACAACCCCCTGGTATACCTACAACTATTTCTGACAGATGAGGTGATTGAAAAAATAGTTAACGAGACAAACCAGTACCATGAGAAACAAACAACTACTACTCATCGTAGGTTTTCAATAAGTATAAAGTGGGAACCAGTGACCAAAGATGATGTTTGGAAGTTTCTGGGTCTAATAATTCTTCAGGGAGTGGTGGGGAAACCCCTGCAGAAGTGGTATTAGACAACAAATAAATGACTTGCCACTCCATTCTTTGGCACGATCATGTTGGAATACAAATTTTCCCTGTTATTAAATTTTTGCATTTTGGTAACAATGAGGATTTTGATAAAACTACTCATCCTGCACCAAAACTGAAGAAAATTTGGGAAGTATCCCAAATGATTCAAAAAAAATTTCCAATGGAGCTATGTACCAGAAAGAGACATCAGCATAGATGAAAGTCTAATGGCCTACAAGGGAAGGCTCAGCTGGGTGTAATACATCGCATCAAAGAGAGCACGATTTGGCGAAAAATCGTTCATGCTATGCGAATCAACTGGCTACATATGGAATTCGATCCTATACCCTGGAAAAGGGCCAAAATTCGACCAAACATACAGCAGCTATGGAATGGCAACATCTTCTGTTCTTTCCCTCATTGAACCATTGCTAAATCAGGGCTATTGTGTAACTACAGACAACTATGCACATTGTCATTTTATTCAGATTAGAAACTCCATACATTTAGCCTTTTATATGCTAACATATTCTAGAAGTAAATTCTTAATTTTAACCAGATGCAAATTTCTGCATGGCTGCTATAAAAAGCTTATTGCAAAATTTGTACCCACGTACACGTTTGTTTTTGACCTTTGGTATGAAAAAAAATGCTGTTCTCCACTCTAGCTATAAAACAAACAAGGACAGAGGCGCTTCTAAGTGCAGACTGTAAAACATTTTAATAACATCTTTAAAATCTAGAGCATGGCAACTCACAAAGGCATCTATTAAAAGTGCATGTAAGTGGTCCCAAGAGGGAACGTCAACAGCTCACCGTCCCCACCAGGAAGCATCGAGTACAGTCAGGAGACGTATCTGTGGTCTGTAGCCGGCAAGGCAGAACGGCCGATGTCTGGTGTCTATGCAGAGGACTGACATGAGCTACGAAGGACCACCCCTGCCACTCGAC
>BLSH010434633.1:738350-748517 GCA_018402905.1 Glandirana rugosa
ACACCTTTCCTTGAGAGGTTATGAATGTTATGGTCATTATTCCGTGTCCCTTACCTCCCCCTCCCCTCTTTGTCTCTCCCTTCGTGGTCAGGTGTCCATCTTCGACGTGAGATCACTCCTTAGGCGACCGGTGACACTTTTTGTTTGTTCCTGTCTCCGCGAAGATTCACGTCTGACATTTTGTAAAATTATTGTAGAAATTTTAGATCTCGTACCGTTGAGTGTTTCCGTAGATAATTTTCACGTACATTCACCAGGGTTCTCCCTTGCAGTTGTCGAGTGACAGGGGTGGTCCTTCGTAGCTAGCTTCTACCTGTGGACTGGTGCTTCCCTCTCTGTTTCTCCCCTCCCCCTCCATTCCCTGTGCCTTATTACTGGTATTGTAAGTATTGGAGAGTTCCTTTCCACACCGTGCGCCTTTTTCCTTGTTATATCCACTCTAGCTATGGCTGTGTATTTTTGGTGCAGTTAAAGGCTTGGCTTTTTTTTTTCTTAAAAAGCAAACATGTTATACTTACCTGCCCTGTGCAATGGTTTTGCACAGAGTGGCTCCAACCTCCTCTTCTGGGGTCTCAATCTTGCCTCCACCTCTTCTGTGTCTGCCCCGTTAGCATATGCTTGCTATAGGGTCAGACATGTAGGCTCGCTCCCACATGGGGATGTGTGGGTCCCTGCCCACTGCAACCTCCTCACAGGATGTGATTCACAGCAGCACGTGCCAATGGCCTATGAGAGAGAAGCAATGCTGCTCTTGGGCATAGTGCTGGAGATATTCCACATGCATGCAGCTGCTGACGTCAATGATGTACCGGCGAAGGCCCAGCACATAGCGCCAGACCTTGCTGGAAAGGCTGCCGGATAGAAGAGCTCCCTCTCGCATGCGCAGGAGTGACATCTCATGACGTCACTCACATCGCCGGAGCCGTGAACCCAGAAGGAAGCCCCGAGGGAAGATGTCCACTCCCTCTGTGGGGATCAAGCCGCCCGATCGGATCTTCGTTCTGAGGTAAGTATTTATGAGAATATACAACTGCTTTAAGGTAAAAACACCTTTAGCCCTTAGAACCACTGTAAAGGCACATTAAATTGTACACAAATAGCATTCTGAGATCTGATCACTTGTGCTACAAGAAGAAAATGCAGACAAAAACAGGGCCATTTTCCTAATAATGGAAAGATCACATAATCATTTTTTTTATGGTATTTTAACAAGCGTTAAGCTGCTCCTATATTGGATGGCATTGGCGACCTCACTGCCCCTCTTCTCTACCTCCATTCTGAGAATGCCGTGTGTTCATTGAAAAAATACTAGGTGCCTAGTGAGCGACTTTCTGTGTTTTGTGTGCCGACGGGATGCTGCTCGAACGGAACCAGCACAGGACCCAGAAGATCAAATCTATCAATGTAGCGGCTCTGGCTACTACTGTGATTTTCAGGTTCCCCAGCCAATCAGGTATGAGACATGGCAAGCTGGACCAATGTAAGTATGCAATACAAAGTTCCTGGAGTTCAGCTTTAAAATGTGAACAGGACATAAAACAATAATCATAGCTGTGCTCTATACCAGAGGTAGGCAACCTCAGGACTTTTGTTGTGGTAAAACTGCAAATCCCACAAGACATTGCACGACTCACAGGCATGATTTGCAAAGGCATAGACCTGATGCGCTTTTCAGTAGGTGTGCCAAGGCTGCCTACCCCTGCTCTGTAATGTAATCTCAATATTCTAGCTCATGCATTTCTTGTTCAAGCCTGATGTTTCTTTCCTGCTATCATATTAGCTAGCTTAAGAACTGAACACCTTGCACACACTATCATGTATCAACTGTTGAAGCGTTTTACCACAGTAACACCTACATTCACATGCGTTAGCCTTCAGATCATAATATTTCCTATTCACCTGCAATAAATCATCATGGGTTGAAATATGAAACTAGCCTTCAAATAAACCCTTCAGAACATGTACTATCCAAACTTGTCCTTTCCTTTTTCTTCTGAAGATTTATAAATCCCATTACAGGGTTTCCAGCATAATGAGAGCATATTCCAGTCGCTGTATTATAAGAGGAGGACAACCAGCTTTAAGTACTGACAGTGGCACTGTACAGCTCCGTCTGTCTTGGTCAACAAAGCTCAGTAGATATCCTTGCTTTCCTCTGCTTAATATAATCTTCGTGCGGTCATGATAAAAGTTCACCTAAAATAAACAGTAATAATACATTAACACTAAAGCTAAGAGATAAATAATATAAGTAAAACTCTTGCGTGCAATACTTGTAGGAGATGAACCAAATAAATATGCTGTACATGCAAACTTCTACATGTTGGAAGAATATCTTGAGGGAAATTTACTAAGACTGGAGCAGCTGTGCATGAGAACCAATCAGCTTCTATCTTTAATTGTCAACGCTTACCAAATAAGCTGAAGGTAAGAGCTGATTGGTTACTATGCTAAGCTGCTCCAGTTTTTGTAACCCCCCACCTTCACCTTCTGTTTACACGAAAACACAACCTAAGCCATATAACTTAATGAAGCTTTTAGCAGTTTTGTATGTATAGTAAGAATACAGAATAATAAAAAAAATATTTCTTATTGGAATCTACAGGTTACTTCATGTGAATCCTTTGTGTGCAAGGTTATTGAATTTAGGCAGAATAAGCCATGCCGTAGTGAAAATTGCTGCAGCTGAAATAACAGGTTCATAGTTCTTTAAAGCAGTGGCGGCCCGCCCATAGGGTCCCTTTAAAAAAAAAAAAAAAAAAAAAAAAGGTAGTTTAAGTCTAAGTGCACTGTGTTCGGGCGCCAAACATAGTGCACTATGGGAGGCGTGACCTTGTTGCAATCACGTGATTGCAGGCGACACGCTTTAAATGCAGGGTTTAATCCTGCCTTGCAGCACTTAGCTGTGCGCCTCAACCCTTCTATTAGCTGAGGGCTTTGCAAATGAAGGCACCGCCGTCCACGGTGCTTTGTCTCATGGTGTCACGGCATCACTTCCGGTTTCGCTATGCCAGTGAGAAACTGGAAGTGACGCAACGGGGGTTTCCTGGAACGCACGGCCCGAGCGGTCAGTAATCAATGTACACCCACCTGTGATACTGGCTGCAAAGTACCCCCACCTGTGATATTGGCTGCAATGTACCCCCACCTGTAATACTGCATGCAATGTACCCCCACCTGTGGAGGTACTGTGGATGCCTCCAAATTTAGGGGGCGTCACCCCCCCCCCCCAATGGGGGCCTGGCTCAAACAAGAGGAGGCCTCAATGTCTCCAAATATTCAACAATTCCCTTTTCCTCTCCTCAGACAGAATCCACACAGCACAGGGGACGGAGACGTCCTAAACGCCTCTGACGCAACAACACATCCAATGATGGTCCATCTGATGTGGATGAGTCTTCATCCGCATCAGTACATGGACAATCGTATATAACACACAACACTAATCCCAACACTTCCACACATGGCAATCACAATCAAGGAACTTTCTCTTCTACCCCAAATCCTAATACCATGCGTCAAAGTGTTTTTTTAGACCAAATGCGGGCACACGCACTCAAACAAAACTACACAAAAAATTCAAAGTCACAAAAGACACACTCTCACAAAACCCACTGAATATTATTAATCTGTCTAAATACACACCTAGTCCTGAGGAGATAGAAGTCCTCACTAAAGGACTTACCTTTTGTCTGACGACCCGTTTGGACAAATTTGAGGTTATCAAGGATACTCACCTTTTTATCCGTAATCTTTTGGTCAAAAGTCGGTTTTCAAAACAACGTGACTACACTCATTCTGAGTATAACAAACAAGAACTTGAGGCTATCGAGACCCTCTAGCAATTACTTGCCGAGAATGAACATCGCGGCAATATGGACATTAATAATAGCAATACCATAACTCTAATGGAAGAGGATCCCCCTCCTCCCTTTAGGTCTGAGTGTCATGCCAAAAATCCTCTTAAAAAGAGATCCACCATCTATCCAGCCCCTAGCACTAATCCGAATGCAGCTACTTTTTTGAAACTAGTATCAAAGGAAATCGAAGAACTTAAAATAGAAGATAATCATCATAAAAACGTATCCCCTAGAGAATTTAGAGCCCTCAAGTCCCTACAGGAAAATGAGCAAATTACAATCAAGCCCTCAGACAAGGGAGGTAATGTAGTTATACAGGACAATGAACAATGCGTTCGGATGTGTATGAATATCTTGGAAAATCCAGAGTGGTATCGTCCCATTCGCAAATCTACTATAGAAACATATGAAAAGGCCTTCTATACATTGGTTGATAGAGCATACCATACTAAGATAATCACTAAGTCTACGTGGGAATTCATCAGAACAGAATTTCCAAGGGAAGCTACATTCTATGCGCTCCCCAAGGTGCACAAAAATCCTGCTAATCTACCTGCAGATCCATCGTCTCCGGCAACGGTAGTCTTACCGAAAACCTGAGTAGATTTGTGGATGGTTTCCTTCAACCCCTGGTGGAGGAGCTGCCCTCCTTCACGAAGGATACCATCCACCTCCTTCAAACGATGGAGAGCCTCCACGTCGATGAGTCCACTTTACTAGTGGCCATCGATGTGGAGGCCTTATATAGTTCTATACCCCACACACAGGTTATAGAGGTGATCAAGCATGTCCTACAGGAGAGGGGCCACCTCGAGGGGGATCTGATGGCTTTCCTTGTGGGGGCATTGGAATTTATTTTAAAACATAACTTTTTTGGTTTCTGCAGCTCCCACTACCTCCAGGTGCAGGGTGTTGCCATGGGCACATGCTGTGCGCCTTCATACGCAAACCTGTACCTGGGGGAGTGGGAGAGGCTGCTTCTTGAGTGAGAATGCGTCGGTGTACACACGCCACGCTATTGCGTGGCGTCGGTACATCGACGACATCCTCATTCCGTGGGATGGCCCATTGCCTCTGTTGGACCAGTTTCTTGAATACATTAATATACATAACTCTTTCAATATGAAATTTACTATGAATGTCCATCCTACTGAAATTACTTTTTTAGATCTTACTATACATAAACAGGCTGATGGCCGACTCTCTAGTGATCTTTATAGACAGTCAAAGGCAGGGAATACTATTTAGGAGGCCTCCAGCTTCCACCCTATATCCCTTAAAAGATCTATCCTGTACGGACAATATATTCGTGCTAGACGTAATTGTTCTGATGAGTCTCTGTTTGAAAGAGAAGCCAAAGTATTGAGAACCAGATTACGGGAAAGAGGCTACTCCAATTCCTGTTTGAGAAAGGCATACAATAAAGCGAAATCTAAATCTAGAAATGAATTACTATTCTCACAAAAGACCAAGTCGGACAATGCTCCCACTAGAATAATTACCAAGTTCAGTCAACAGCGCAAACAAATTAGACACATATATACCAAATATTGTATTGTATAGTATCTCCTGACTATGGATACCAAATTGGCCCCCTTCATTACTAATCATCCTCTCATTACTTACAAAAAGGCCCCGTCTTTGGGGGATAAATTAGTACAAAGTGAATTTAGGATGATTAAGAAATCGAAGCCTTCCGCAATGGGAACATTCACCTGTGGTAAATGTGGGTACTGTAAGTTCATGGACACCCGCAAGGACATTGTTTTTCCCAATGGTGAGAAATTTGTACCCCAAAATGTTGTCAATTGCCGTACTTCGGGTGTTATATATCTTATGACATGCGAATGCGGCTCGTTTCATGCTGGTAAGACCAAAGTTGAATTTTGGCGACGTATATACCAGCATTTTACCAGTATTATCAAAAAAGTCCCTGACCTCCCTTTGGGAAGACATAGCTCCTTGGTACATAGTACCCGTTCTCCTAGAGTCAAATTATTGGCTCTTGAGCACCCCCCAGTGAATCCCACAGGGGGTGACTAACAAAATATTACTGCAGCACGAATTAAAATGGATTTTCCGCTTACGGGCTAATAACTTTCCTGGCCTCAATGAAACGAATAATTTCGTTCCATTCTTGCCAGGCTTTCCAACAGGCATCTGTGAAGAAAACCTATAGGA
This sequence comes from Glandirana rugosa, assembly GCA_018402905.1. Taxonomy (NCBI): domain Eukaryota; kingdom Metazoa; phylum Chordata; class Amphibia; order Anura; family Ranidae; genus Glandirana; species Glandirana rugosa. The sequence continues at coordinate 744,392 of BLSH010434633.1, forward strand.
ATAACGTGGCCTTCTTTTTTGTTATTGTATATATTGTATTTGTCGTTGTTGTTTATATTCATTTATTTCTTTTAATTTATTTACTATTTTCCGTTGGGGCGATCTACTTATGTTGTTAATTGTTATCATTTTCTGTGATTCCAGATTTCAACACTAGAGGCCTCTATAGCCGTTGTCTTCAATTGACCCATACTACTCCCACTTTATAAGATGATTTTTGGTATTTTTTAGGCCTGTTTCTATGGGCTAGGGACTGTTGGAGGATTGGGGGCTGGTGGGGCGGGGGTTGCCCTGTCCCACAGCCCGGCGCGCGTGGGCCCTTCTCAGTGTCCCGCCCTCTGACGGGGCCCTGGTTGGGCACCTTTCTGAGTCCAAATGGCTGGGCCATACGTTTGGTCCATTTCCTGTTTGTGCTCCTGTGTGCAATGCAGGAATTGGACCCTTCGCGCGTCGGCGGCGGTGCGGTGCATGATGCGGCCCCGCCGCGCACCACGTCATCAGGGGATCGTGACGTCCGGCCAGGTAGTCGCATCAGCGGCACTCAAGCTGGACGTTCCTCCTGTAATCACAGCTGTACCCACTCACACTCTGATGAGTGAGTAATTTACACAAACAGGCACAGATGCTGAATCGCCATTTTGATGAGCACATTGCTCACACAGGAATTACTAGATATCCCATTGCTTTGGTTGAGGTACATTTGTATACTAGTTTTTTTACATAGTGGTTTGTGTCATTTGTATTTGCTGAACGGCCTTTTTATGCCATGGGAGGCTATGGTAGCATTTCTACTATACATAAAGAGTTCTTTTATCTTTTTAAACGATATCCCCCTTTAATTAGAAGGGCTTTAACTATGCACTGTTTACTTGTGAAATCATGGTGAGCTTACTACATACATGTAAGGGACTGCTCATTTTTAGTATCCATACTAGGCCCCCCTTTACTACAGCTACCCCAAACTTTTGAGGAATTCCATTCAGCAATTGACGCACTCCACACATACATTGTAAGCTGTCACACTAACGTATATATTGACTGATTTTTTAAAATTATTTTATATACAGTGATTTTTAAACATCATACCATCCCAATATGCTGTGTTTGGAGACTCTATAGCAGGAGCAATTGCTCCCTAGCTTGAGGGATCCTCGTCTGTGGGACTGATTTATGGGCTGCCCTTGCCTCCATCTGGCTCCCCTTCCTCTGTCACACCCAGGACCCTTTTAAATCTTTCTGTACAATGGTCTTTTGAAATTTCTGCAACTTGGATCTTGTTGTTTGGTCTATGGATGATGATTGCTTTGGCTTTTAACTAGTGTTCCTGGAATACCATGTGAGTATACTGTCTTGCTTGCCATACCATGTGCCCAGTAATATGAACTAACAAATAGCTACTAATCGTGAAGCATTATGATAATAAGTAATCAATTTATTTTCTTACTTTGTAGAAAAACTATATTTCAACCCATGCATAGATACCTCTGAAGAAGGACTTATCTATAGTCTGAAACACGTCAGGTTTACACACGTGATCCAGCTTTGGACCAGTCCCATCAAGTTTGGATCAGGACTAAGTTCTCTACCTGGTCACGTGGTTGTTGGGTATACTCCATTTTAAAGATTATTTTATGGTCTCCAATTGTACTACGCACTGCAGATTCTATATAGACTATTGTGGTCTTTTATTTGTATTGCAACCTCTTTTTTGTAATTTGTGTAAAATTGTATTTTGGAATAAAATCTTTTTTACTATAACATACCAGATGTGTCAGCATCAATCCTAAATGGGGGCAGAGTGCTGTTTCAGCATCTCTTTTTCTTTTTTTCACCTGTGATATTGGCTGCAATGTAACCCCACCTGTGATACTGGCTGCAATGTACCCCCACCTGTGATACTGGCTGCAATTTCCCCCCACCTGTGATACTGGCTGCAATGTACCCCCACCTGTGATACTGGCTGCAATGTACCCCACCTGTGATATTGGCTGCAACGTACCCCCACCTGTGATACTGGCTGCAATTTCCCCCCACCTGTGATACTGGCTGCAATGTACTTCCACCTGTGATATTGGCTGCAATTTACACCCACCTGTGATACTGGCTGCAATTTACCCCACCTGTGAAATTGGCTGCAATTTACCCCCACCTGTGATATTGGCTGCAATTTACCCCCACCTGTGATATTGGCTGCAATTTACCCCACCTGTGATATTGGCTGCAATTTATCCCCACCTGGATATTGGCTGCAATGTACCCCACCTGTGATATTGGCTGCAATGTACCCCACCTGTGATATTGGCTGCAATTTACCCATACCTGTGATATTGGCTGCAATTTACCCCACCTGTGTTATTGGCTGCAATTTACCCCTACCTGTAATACTGGCTGATATACCCCTACCTGTGATGCTGGGGCTGTATACTGTGTCCTGTGATACTGGCTGCTATATACCCCACCTGTGATGCTGAGCTGTATACTGTGTCCTGTGATGCTGAGCTGTATATTGTGTCCTGTGATGCTGAGCTGTATACTGTGTTCTGTGATGCTGAGGTGTATACTGTGTCCTGTGATGCTGAGCTGTATATTGTGCCCTGTGATGCTGAGCTGTATACTGTGTACTGTGGTGCTGGGGCTGTATACTGTTTCCTGTGATGCTGAGCTGTATACTGTGTCCTGTGATGCTAAGCTGTATACTGTGTCCTCTAATGCTGAGCTCTGTACTCCTGACACAATATGTGGAATACAGGGGACGGAGTGGATGGATTAGATAAGGGGTGGGGCTTATGAGAAGTAAGAGGGGGTCAAAAAGGAAGGGCGGGGCCTGGCGCCCCCCATCTTAAAAATTTACCACTGCTATAAAGATATTTTGCTTGAAATTTAACATGCAACTGCACCAGACACACATACAACACAACAGTTTCTCCACATTTTACACACAAATGTGAGAAAATGATTAAAGATACATTTTCTAATGCAAAACAGCTATTCTGAAAGGTTGGAGCTCTGCCTGTCTGCACTCTGCAATGCCGCATTGATGCAGGAATTCATGCAAATTGATCCCTAGACCAAGTATTGAGTGCATACTATACTGTACATGGGCATACTTTTCAGTAAGCGAACATTTCTGTATAAAAAATCCTTTTTGTATTGGTCTTATGTAAGATTCTACTTTTCTGAGATGATGAATTTTGGGTCTTCACTTGCTGTAAGCCATAATCATCAAAATTAAAAGAGAGAAATGCTTGAAATATATGTGTGTAACGCATCTATATAAAATATATGAGTTTCACTTTTTCACTGAAATAAATTAACTTTTTGATGATATTCTAATTTTATAAGATGCATCTGTACTTCAAAATTTCAGCAGCAACAGCCAAAGGTTTACCCTGTATAAGGCCAACTGTGGGATTTGAGATATCTGGTTTTTTTTAACCACTTAACAACCGCCCCATAGACAATTGACGTCTACAGGGCGGTTGCTTAATTCTGGGAGGACGTCTATTGACGTCCTCCCAGAATCGCGCTTCCCGCGCGCCCCCTGGGGCGCGCACACGGGAACATCCGTGACCGTCGGGTCCGGGGGACCCGACTGATCACGGATCGTGGTGAATGTGCGCGGCCTTTCACCACGTGATCGCGCCGTCAAATGATGGCGTGATCACATGTAAACAAGCCGGCGGAAGCACCGGCTTCTTTCTCCTCTCCGCACCGATCGGTGCAGTGTGAGAGGAGAGAGGGGGGAGAGAGGTGGTGCTGCAGCGCTGTGGGCAATGTGTAATGCCCACAGCGCTGCCTAGTGACAAAATACTCCCCCCCACCATCTATTTACCACCCACCCACCACCCCCCAGCCATCATCAGCCACCCACCACCCACCCAGCCATCCACCCCCCACCCATCCTCACTCAATCCATCCTCACCCACCCACCCATCCATCCATGCTCACCCATCCATCCATCCAGCCATGCATGCTCATCCACCCAGCCGTGCTCACCCATCCAGCCATGCATGCTCATCCACCCAGCCGTGCTCATCCATCCATCCATCCATGCTCACCTACCCAGCCGTGCTCAACCATCCATCCATCCGTGCTCCCCCATCCATCCATCCATCCATCCATGCTC
>BLSH010434633.1:751984-762098 GCA_018402905.1 Glandirana rugosa
AAAGTGTGTGTTCTTTTTGTTACCACACGAACCAAAATTGCATTGAAATAAGAAAGTACTCAATAAATGTTCAAAGACTGGTGAATATTTTACACAAGTTACACGACGGGTAACACAACATAACAGTTACGTTGGGAGAAGAGGGTGAGAAGTGTGTGACTATCGTTGTGGCGTCCTCTTTACGATCGTGTCCGAAGGTCATAGGCATCAAAGTCCACGACGTGTAGAGCATAGAAGTGTCATATACCAAAAAAATACCAAAAATACCATGGGCAGCACATTGAACACATTTTATAAGTGGTCAGAAACTTGTAAATAACTCATGAAAGAATAAAGTTACGTTAAAACCAAGCACACCATTGTTTTTCTTGTGTGTGAAATCCCCAATAAGTTTGATGTGTCACATGACCCTCTTCCTATTGAAAAAACAAAAGTTGGATTCAAAATGGCCGACTTCAAAATGGCCGCCATGGTCACTACCCATCTTGAAAAAGTTTCACATATACTAATGTGCCACAAACAGGAAGTTAATATCACCAACCATTCCTATTTTATTAAGGTGTATCCATATAAATGGCCCACCCTGTATATAACATTTCAGAAACATATAAGGTTACCTAGAACCAATATTATACCATTGTGAACCGTTGTGGATTTTCCAATCTGGGGATAACGTCTTCAAATAAGGAAATTATGAAACCAGATCTGGGATTGAACAAGTGTATACATAATGGGTAGTAGGTCCCTCCTCTATCCAAAAATAACATTTCCAATGCAGAATATTTGTATACTAATGATGTAGCCCTGCAGGCCCTGCCTCCGGGGAGAGGGGGTCAAGGCTTTCATCAAACTCCCCTCAGCAGACCGCCATCACGGGACCACATGAGTACACACTGGGACCTTGGGATGAGGGTGTGGGATTCCTCCCTTTTGAAGGTGCCTCATCCATCCTTCCAAGAACATTAGGTCGGTGGACCCACATCAGTATATTTAATTAAGAAAAAGGAAAACAATAGAAAAGAACATAACAAAGATAACAGACAAGAGAGAAGAAAGGTATGTACCCGAATTAATGTGCACCAGTCCAATCGCCGCAGCCCAATAAGCTGTTATAGAGTGTAACAGGGAAGAAGCATTGAGGAGCATCCCCTTGTTATGCAATACGGTGTCTATTTATCGTAAAGGGGACCTTCTACGTGCTCATAGAGATCGCTCAGCAAGCTCCAGTAGGGCTAAGTCTAAACTAGAGGAAACCGCACACAAGTCTGGCACCCTATCCAACCACACCGCCCATATTTTGCCTTTGCATGTGGCTATCCAGTCCTCTGTGTCTCTGATCCTGTCTACCTCACGTATCCACTCCCCTGTGCTGGGTATTTGTACGCGTTTCCAGAATACTGGAAGTAATCATTTTGCCGCATTCAAAAGATGTGGCAATACACTTTTCTTGTATTGACTGATCGGCTGAGGAGGGATATGTAAAAGGAAGTGGAGTGGAGACAGGGGAATGCCTTTGCCAAGAATGTTTTGGGTCTAGGTTTTTATTATCCTTCCAGTAAGGTTCAATCACTGGGCGCCCCCACCATAGGTGGAGAAGCGTGCTTTTTTGGCCACATCCTCGCCAGCACAGTTCCGATGCGGAGGGATATATATATATATATATATATATATATATATATATATATATATATGTCAGCGGGTACTCTATACCATTGTGATAAGATTTTATAGTTTGTTTCTTGCATTTTTGAATCCAGAGAACTTGAACGGGTTAGTTGACAGTGGCAGCTGGTGAAATTTTAGGATGGGGGGGCCAGACCCTGCCCTTTCTTTTTGACCCCTCCCACTTCTCAAACCCCACCCCTTATAGTTTCCACCCCTTGTGTCAGGAGTATACAGCCCAGCATCACCAGATAGGATATACAACATCATTGCAGTATACAGAGCCCCAGGTAGCAGTATACAGGGTCCCAGGTAGCAGTATACAGAGCCCCAGGTAGCAGTATACAGGGTCCCAGGTAGCAGTATACAGAGTCACAGGTAGCAGTATACAGGATCCCAGGTAGCAGTATAGAGAGCCCCAGATAGCAGTATACAGGGTCCCAGATAGGGTATACAGAGCCCCAGATAGCAGTATACAGAGCCCCAGGTAACAGTATACAGGGTCCCGGGTAGCAGTATACAGAGCCCCAGATAGCAGTAAACAGGGTCTAGATAGCAGTATACAGGGTCCCAGATAGCAGTATACAGAGCCCCAGGTAGCAGTATACAGGGTCCCAGATAGCAGTATTCAGGGTCCCAGATAGCAGCATACAGGGTCCCAGGTATCAGTATACAGAGCCGCAGATAGCAGTATACAGAGCCCCAGGTAGCAGTATACAGGTTCCCAGGTAGCAGTATACAGGATCCCAGGTAGCAGTATTCAGAGCCCCAGGCACCAGTATACAGGGTCCCAGATAGCAGTATACAGAGCCCCAGGTAGCAGTATACAGGGTCCCAGGTAGCAGTATACAGAGCCCCAGGTAGCAGTATACAGGGTCCCAGGTAGCAGTATACAGAGCCCCAGGTAGCAGTATACAGAGTCACAGGTAGCAGTATACAGGATCCCAGGTAGCAGTATACAGAGCCCCAGATAGCAGTATACAGGGTCCCAGGTAACAGTATACAGAGCCCCAGGTAACAGTATACAGAGCCCCAGGTAGCAGTATACAGAGCCCCAGGTAGCAGTATACAGGGTCCCAGGTAGCAGTATACAGGGTCCCAGATAGCAGTATACAGGGTCCAGAGAGCAGTATACAGGGTCCCATGTAGCAGTATACAGGGTCCCAGATAGCAGTATACAGAGCCCCAGGTAGCAGTATACAGGGTCCCAGATAGCAGTATACAGGGTCCCAGATAGCAGTATACAGGGTCCCAGGTATCAGTATACAGAGCCCCAGATAGCAGTATACAGAGCCCCAGGTAGCAGTATACAGGTTCCCAGGTAGCGGTATACAGGGTCCCAGATAGCAGTATACAGAGCCCCAGGCACCAGTATACAGGGTCCCAGATAGCAGTATACAGAGCCCCAGGTAGCAGTATACAGGGTCCCAGGTAGCAGTATACAGAGCCCCAGGTAGCAGTATACAGAGCCCCAGGTAGCAGTATACAGAGCCCCAGGTAGCAGTATACAGAGCCCCAGGGAGCAGTATACAGGATCCCAGGTAGCAGTATACAGAGCCCCAGGTAGCAGTATACAGAGCCCCAGGGAGCAGTATACAGAGCCCCAGGGAGCAGTATACAGGGTCCCAGATAGAGATATACAGAGTCCCAGACAGAGGTATACAGAGTCCCAGATAGCAGTATACAGAGTCCCAGATAGGGTATACAGTCACCAGGCGCCCCCCGAGGTCGAGACAAGTCCCGCACTTACCCCATCTAATAGGCAGGCTGGCAGTGTTGCAGCGATCGGCATGTGGGCAGAGGGCTGAGAATATGCAGAGGCAGCGCTTGCGGAGAGCATGCTGATGGTGCGGAAGTCCCGGCGGAGTGCTGTGCATGAGTGAGTAATCACGCAGCCAGCACGTCTGCCATAGTCTCGCCCCCGCCAACAGCATCCAATGACATATGTGTGTTCAGCGCACACACATAGACTTTTATAACTGACCAATCAGCTCACTACTTGCTGTCAGCTGACAGCAAGGAGCCGAGGGGAAAAAAAAGAAAAGTCAATATACCGGTGCCTCCTGCAGGGGGGGGCCAGGCTGACCTTTTTTTCTCTTCTCGGCGGCTCCCAAGTGCCTCTTATACACCAGCCGCCGCTGCTTGCTTGTAAAAGTTTATGAAAACATTGTTATGGTGGACAACAGAAAATGTGAAAAAATTACCCTAAAATGAACCTGTGCCCAGATAATGTACACTATAGTAAAAACAAGCTAAAGCAAGCCATCATTCATCTCTTTCTATAAGCATTGTGGAGAAATATATATTTAAAGTTATCAACACATGCTTTAGAAGGTTAGCTTTTTACTATTAACCAGCTTTCTAATGCAAACAAGCAGCAGGTGTTCCTAAGCTGTAAGGCCCCTTTCACATGGAGCGGATCCACTCAGCGGGGTCCGCCATCTCAACGGGAGATCGCTGAGCCCACTGTTCTATATGGGCAGATTGGATGAAAACCGATCTGTCTGTCCGTTTTCATCCAATCCCACCCGATCCGATCCGCCGGACGGATGGTGAACGTATCACCCATACGTCTATTTTAGCGGATCTTGACGGATCGGATGGTAGACAGGTGTCCGTGACACATCTCCGCTGACATCCGCCTGCCCATAGAGGTCTATGGATGGCCCGCTTGGATCTGCCTGAAAAACGGGCAGGCGGATCTGAGCGGTCCGATCGTGTGAAAGGGGCCTTAGAAACCAACCTCAAAGCCTGTTCACACCAGATATGGTGTGGCTACACTGGCAGCAATTTCCATGTCAGTGTGAACGCATAGACAAGGAAAAATGCCTTGTTTCTAATGGTGTCAGTTCACACCACAGCATTGATTTGGTGTACACTGAAAAAAAGTACTGCAAGCAACATGTTTTTCACTGCATTGCAACATCACCACAGTGAATAGCACTCTATTGAAATGTTACCCGTAACATTTAATTCTGTGAAAAAAAGCTGTAAACTGTGTGATGTGCTGGGATCAGTGCATTGACACTAGGGGCTTATTTACTAAAGCTGGAGAGTGTAAATAGGCTCACCTGACCAGTTTTTAACCTCAGCTTGTTCAATTAAGCTTTCTCAATTAAAGCTGGATGCAGATTGGTTTCTATGCAGACAGGAGCCTGATTATGCACTCTCCAGCTTTAGTAAATAAACCCCTATGTCACATAGCACACACCAATGGCTGTGTGTTCAGAGTGGCTAGCTGGTCTGAACGGACCCTTAGGGGTTGATTTACTAAAACTGAAATTGCAAAATCTGGTGAAGCTGTGCACAGAAACTAATCAGCTTCCATTTTTTTTTGTCAAAGCTTACTTGAACAAGCTGCACCAGATTTTGCACTCTCCCGTTTTAGTATATTAACCCCTTAGAGTCTTAGATGTGAGCTTGTTAGAATTATGTAACTATGTACATAGGTGCCCACAGGTGCGCTTTAAGCATACACATGGAGTTTAATAACACAACTTAAATAGAAATGATTTGGAAAGCCCTTATACGCTTTCTCAGATCAGCTTTTAGGGGATATTCAACACAAACCGGCAAAAGCTAACATTGTTTACAGGGGTTATAGCACAACCTTGTTATCTGCAGTGTTAGTTAATAAGCACAAGAGCTCTGTTCAGTCCCTATGCATACCTATGCATACCTCCCAACTGTCCGGAACTTGCAGGGACTGTCCCAGGATTTGATTTAAATCCCAGTGTCCCAGAAGTCCAGGCTAAATCCCAGAGCCCAGTGCTGGAATTTGGGAGTTGTGCTGCAGGGGAGGGGGGCAGGTTTGAGAAATAGGATTTGTGCTTGGGGCTTTTGAAGAGGGGAAGTGCCAGGATAAGGGGACTGGATTTGTGCTAGAAATGGAGAATTTGTGCTGGGGGGATTTGTGACAGGAGGGGAAATCGTGCTGGGAGGGGCGATTTGGGGAGACAATTTGTGCTAAAAGCGGGGAAAGGGTTTATGCTTAGAGGGGGAGGAGAGAATTTTAGCTCTGAGGAAGAGTTTGGGGGCATTAGTGGTTCTGGGGGAAGGAGAATTCTTGCTGGGGGATTTGGAGAAAGGAATTTAGGTGGGGGAGGATTTGTATTGGAATGGGGGTTGTTCTGGAAGGTAGGTTTTGGGGGGTGGAAGAGGATTTATTCTGGGAGGGGCATTGGGGGGAAGGAGGATTTGTGTTGGGAGAGGGAATTGATGGTGTCAAGATTTGAGTCGAGGTGGGGGGGGGGGATTGTGCTGGGATGGGGGATTTGGGGGGGTAGAGGAGGATTTGTGCTGAGGAAGGGGGCAAATATTTGCTTTGGGAGGGTTGAGCCTAAAAATTAGTGCTGGGTTTTTTGGAAGGGAGGGAGTGGGGATTTTAGCTGAAAGGGTAAAGTGGGGGAGAATACTGTTTTCTGGGGGAATTTTTCACTCTCCTGACCCTACACTGTGTGCTACACACCCCTGACTCCTGCACTTTTTTTGCTTTTTTTTTTTTCCAAATATGTTTTTTCTTTTTGCTTTTACTCCTGATGCATTACATACTCCTCTCCACTGCATTATGTGTATTATATACTCCTGGACCCTGGCATTCTGAGCATAACACTCCTGTCCCCTACACTCTGTGCATTATGTACTCCTGACCCCTGCATTCTGTGCATAACACTCCCATGCCCTGTATTTGTGCATTACTGACCCCCTGCTCTGTCTGTGGGTCATGTACTTCTAAACTCAGCACTGACTATAGCACTGTGTGTTACGGACTCCTGATCCTTGAACACATTGCATTACACACCCTGGACTCCTGCACTCTGTGTTATGTATCCTAAATCTGACTCTAACTGGAGCACTGTGTGTGTTATGCAATCATGACCCTTGCACTCTGTGCATTGTACACCATTGACCACTGCCTTACAGACTCCTGCACAATATACACTATATTGTATATTATATACTTCTCAGCAAATTGTTTATTGTCTCAACAGTTACTGTTTGCTAAGCAGTCCTTGATTAATTAAGTTCTTCTTTAAGGTAGGCTCAGCCAAAGTTTTAGGTCTCCTTCGATTTTCAGTTTGTGCAAAACCATATGTAATAGAAGCCTTTTTTAATAACTGTACTAGGGTTTATATGTGTATGTGAGACTCTTGGGAGAGGAAGGGGTTTTGTTCAACCATGCCCCTTAAGCCATTCCCACAAACAGTTTGGCCACACCCGCTTTTTGCACAGCGCGCCCCAGGTCACTGCCTTACTGAAGTGTCCCTCATTCTAAAGTTGGGAGGTATGCCTATGTGAGATATTCGAAGATAAATTATGCTCTTTAAACCTGTACCTGCAATGTTCCATTACTGAATAACATCAGCAGCGCTTGGTCTGTTTTCAGAAAGTGCAACAGGCACAATGTTCTGACAGATAGACTGGGTGCTCCCCGAAGATTTCCACCCTGCAAAAACAGCAGCAGAACTACTAGTTAAGCCTGTATTATGGCACTGAATACATATGGTTATAATAATAACAAGAGAGAAACATTGCTGACATATTTAAACATTTGACAACAGATTTGTCAACTATAGTTGTAAAAATAATTCTGTGAAACCAAAATGCCATTCCTTATATACAAAAAAGAAGCAATACACATAGGCCACCTGCCATCTGCGACTTATCATATGTTTGGGCAGTGTATAGGGTACTAACAAATGCTATGGGTAATCTCAGGTGGCCTCTTTGAAGGGTTGCCAGGTTAGCTATTTTAAAACACTGTAAATATCATGTATACTATAATCCCTACAGGTACTTAAGAGAATATTCAGTGTTAACCGGAATTCCTTAATTGCCTCCCACAGTTCCTTGATAGGTAATTCAACATAACCATTATGATGTTTTTACATATCATAATGAACTCAGATTTAGCTCATGCAATCTCATTATATCAGAATAGATGGACAGCTGCAGTTCTTGCCTTTTGGGAGATTTAAATGACCTCACAAGCCATCTGAAAGATGTAATCCTTATGTCATGTTTTAGACCTGCCCAATGGCATCTTTATGTGTGACAAGTCTGTAACAACCCTAGCATGACTTTTTATAACAGAAGGTATTCATTTAGGCAATGCAAACCACCACATTGTAAAGACAAAGCAGTTTTATTATGGAATTAATAATTTCACTTGAAAAGTATCAGGAAATGGTTCTTCATCTACAATATGGGACAATTTGTTTATTCTGGCTGCTCATTCCTCACCTCCAACACATTTTTCTGCATGTATTGAAAGAAAAACCTGAGTATCCTCATCTTTGCTTCCAGCTTACATGGTGGGCTCCATTCAGGAAATGTGATATGTTCTTCTGAGCTTGTAGAATAACAAACTTTTCTAAAGCAAGTTAGGAAAGAGAAGAGAATGGAATGATTCTCAGTTGTGTTAGCTCAGATTGTGGAAACATATTCATTTATGTAACAGTACCATATCTTATGCCCTTAACAAAGTTAGAGATACATACTGTTGTGCTCATAAGTTTACATACACTGGTGGAATGTTTTATTTTCTTGGCCATTTTTCAGAGAATATGAATGATAACACAAAGACATTTCTTTCACTCATGGTTAGTGTTTGGCTGAAGCCATTTACTATCAATCAACTGTGTTTACTATTTTTAAATCATTATGACAACAGAAACTATCTAAATGACCCTGATCAAAAGTTTACATACCCTGATGATTTTGACCTGATAACATGCACACAAGTTGACACAAAGGGGTTTGAATTTAAGGTAACCATCCTCACCTGTGATCTGTGTGCTTGTAATTAGTGTGTGTGTATACAAGGTCAATGAGTTTCTGGACTCCTGACAGACCCTTACATCTTGCATCCAGTGCTGCACTGACGTTTCTGGATTCTGAGTCATGGGGAAAGCAAAATAATTGTCAAAGGATCTGATGGAAATGGTAGTTGAACTGTATAAAACAGGAAAGGGATATAAAAAGGTATCCAAGAAATTGAGAATGTCAATCAGCAGTGTTCAAACTCTAATCAAGAAGTGGAAAATGAGGGGTTCTGTTGAAACCAAACCACAATCAGGTAGACCAACTAAAATTTCAGCCACAGCTGCCAGGAAAATTGTTAGGGATGCAAAAAAAAACCCCACACATAACTTCAGGGCTCTCTGAAAACATGTGGTGTGGCTGTGTCAAGATGCACAATAAGGAGGCACTTGAAGAAAGATGGGCTGCATGGTCGAGTCGCCAGAAGAAAGCCATTACTACACAAATGCCACAAAGTATCCCGCTTACAATACGCAAAACAGCACAGAGACAAGCCTGAAACCTTCTGGCACAAAGTCATTTGGAGTGATGAGACCACAATTGAGCCTTTTAGCCACAACCGTAAATGTTACATTTGGAGAGGAGTCAACAAGGCCTGTGAAACACAGAGGTGAATTGCTGATGTTTTGGGGATGTGTGAGCTACAAAGGCACAGGGAATTTGGTCATAATTGATGGCAAGACGAATGCAGTATGTTATTAAAAAAATACTGGAGGAACATTTGCATACATTAGCCAGGACATTCCAACATGACAATGATCAAAAACACAAGGCCAAGTCGACCTGTTATTGGCTACAGCTGAATAAAGTGAAGGTTCTGGAGTGGCCATCTCGGTCTCCTTACCTCAATATCATTGAGCCACTCTGGGGAGATCTCAAACGTGCAGTTTATGCAAGACAGCCCAAGAATTTCCAGGAACTTGAGGCTTTTTGCCAAGTGGAATGGGCAGCTTTACCATCTGAGAAGATAAAGAGCCTCATCCACAAATACCACAAAAGACTTCATGCTGTCATTGATGTGAAAGGGGGCAATACACAGCAATAAGAACTGGGGTATGTAAACTTTTGATCAGGGTCATTTGGGTAGTTTCTGTTGTCATTATGATTTAAAAAGAGTAAACACAGTTGATAATAAATGGCTTCAGCCAAACACGAACCATAAGTGAAAAGAATGCTTTTGTGTTATCATTCATATTCTCTGAAAAATGGCCAAGAAATCATAAATTCTGTCAGGGTATGTAAACTTATGAGCACAACTGTATTTACCTAGGAAAATGGTGACGTGTTCAATACTTATTTTACCCGTTTTGTGTATATATATATACAGTATGTAAAGTCCTGCGTAAATTGTTGGCACTATATATAGTAAGAACTTGTAATAAATATATATAGAAAAATAAGATGTCAAATGCAAATCAAATGTCATCCCTTTGATCTACATATGAATAAAATAGTAAATACAATGAAATAACACAATACATTATTTACTCTGAATTTAATTTCCTGCAAGTGTAATTTTACACAGGAGGGGCTACAATATAAAACATGTTTGCTGTCATTGTGACAGCCAGTAACAGGGAAAGAGGAGCAGGGCATAAGAAATGGGTCCTAGAAACTATTACATTCAAAA
>BLSH010434633.1:762108-787337 GCA_018402905.1 Glandirana rugosa
AAAGAAGAAGTGTGTTTAGACAATTACGTATGTGAAGGAATACGTGTCGGATGAATAAAAAAGTAGACAGTCAAGATGGGGATCTAACATTCGAACGTGTCGTACTGGAGTATACGTAATAGACACTTAGAATAATAACCCACATACAAGACACCATGGTGAGACGTACGAAGAGTTACATTTATCAAATACAGAACTATAATAGACATAACGGGTGGGAATGTCAAAACGAGTATTCAAATGTATGGGACCGTATTAAATACTAAAGAACCGTTAAAAATTCTCTTATACGTACTGTTGTGTTTTTGAAAAGAAAGTGAGTAAGAACTGGGGTATGTAAACTTTTGATCAGGGTCATTTGGGTAGTTTCTGTTGTCATTATGATTTAAAAAGAGTAAACACAGTTGATAATAAATGGCTTCAGCCAAACACTAGCCATGAGTGAAAGAAAAGTTTTTGTGTTGTCATGCATATTCTCTTAAAAATTGCCAAGAAATCATAAATTATGCCAGGGTATGTAAACTTATGAGCAAAACTGTAAGGGTGGGCAATACAGATAATATCAAGACATAAACTATTTACATTGAGAAGCATGCAGAGTGGTACCACAGAACATACACCCAATAATAAGATTCACAGATAATGCATATGAGGTCATGCTGTGCAAGCTTACAATCTAGGGGTAGAACTGACAGATGAAAAAATAAGTAGGCTGTGCATAAGGAAGTGTATGCATTAACAGATTTGTGTGAAGAAGAAATGCATGCTAGATCAGTAATTAAAGAGTATACTTTAGGTTGGATTATATTCTTGCCTAGAGTTGTAAGACTGTGATTTTGAAGGATTCGAGGATTGGAGAGTGCTGAATTGCCTATAGAAGAGAATTTTACAGCTATGGATAGACTGATGATGTTTTGGATGTGAGGAACAAATAAAGAAGATGGAAAATGAGAAGAGATTTTAAGCAGAGCAGAGGTGGTGCTTTGGGTGTGAGGGAGAGGTCAGGGAGAATTTTGCAGGTAAGTTCTAGAATCCTGAAGTTTGTGCATTTGACAGCCAGTGGGAGAATTGTGAGAGAGTAGCTGTATTTGATTTGTAGATGTTTTATTATTTGGGCAACAGAGTGTTGCTCATTCAGTGATAAACCACACAAATCACACTGAAAGACAACGTTTCCTATTTTATTTTGGATAGAGTGGGAAGATTTAGAGACTCAGCCCCCCCCCCCCCAGACCTGGTATGGGTTTTAAGGGGGAGCCCCATGCAAATATTAAGCAAAAAAAGGGTGAGGTCCCCACCAGACCTATATCCAAGCATGCAACCTTGCAGGCCATGAAAGGGGGGAGACGAGCATGCGCCCTCCTCCTGAACCACACCATGCCACATGATCTCAACATGGAGGGATGCCCCCCCCCCGCAAAGCACTTTATCGCAATGTTGATGAGAACAAAGGACTCTTCCCTACATAGCTGGTCTGGTGTTGTGGGAGTCTGCGGGCAGAGGCTTATTGGAATTAGAAAAGCCCCCTTGAATAATAAGGGGACCCCCAGATACTTGCCCCCAATGTGAATGAGTTAGGGAGTACCCATACTCATTCACAAAAAATTGTAGTGTAAATAAAGAAAGAGTTTTTGATGTGTTCTTTAATAGAAAGAAAAGTTCCACAATGTACATCCATTGTTAATCACATCGTCCAGCCATGTCAAATGACATTAATCATGATGCCTGCCACCGTCCCGCTGAAAGAAAAACAAATATTGACTGCCAACACATGTTTGTTCCCATTACTGCCCTTGGTCAAATGGCATCTTCCGGTCCCCACCTCATCAGGATCTTCATTATTGTCATGTCCATATTTGGTTAATGACTTCCCTTGGGAGACCTCACCCCTTTGCTTCAGCAGTCATTCACTAGAGCTGGAAGGAGAAAACCCCACTACTACAAATGGGTTTAAAGTCCGGTGTTAAGAAGAACGCTCAAACAAGCATGTGTTCAGACATGTGTTCAGACTGAACTGGAACTCATCCCTATTCCTCTGACTCTCTTCTCTTTAGTTGTCTTAGGTCCTGCCCTGTCAGGCTGCATGCTCAGATAAGGACCTGGTGTGGATTTTTGAGGTAGACCTCACACTTTTGTTTCTTTATTTTGTGTGGGGTTCCCCCCTAAAGTCTATGCCAGATCTAAAGGGTCTGGTATAGAATTTAGGGGGGACCTCCACCTCTTTTATATAGGAACTATAGGGTAAACCCCCACACATTTTTTTTTTACTAGATTCTCATCTAGAATAGGGGTCTGGTATAGATGAAGGGAATCCCCAGCCACTTTGTTTACAAACAGAACAAAGCAGCTGGGAGTTGTCATTTTGTCGGCAATTTAAACACTTTTCTTTGTAATTGTCAGTTTTGCTGCAGTAGAAAACATTGTTATTTTTATTCTTTCACTTTATGCATTATTAAAATCCATATTTCCTGCCAAGTGGAATTTAAAAGAAAGAATGCTTGATTCTGTACATGTTCCTTAGGGCACCACCAAGCCACCCATGCATATTAGCTTAGAAATGGCCATTACTGCTTTTTATCACTCGGGTCCCAATGCCTTCAATAGAGTATTGCAGTTGAATTTTATCAATGTTCGCCAAACCTGCTCTGAACTGAACCTAGGTACATTCAGTTCATCAATACTGAGGAAAAGTCCATAACAGTGCCAAAAACTGATCATTCAACAAAAGTGAATAATACACACGATCAGGTTATCGGACAAATTTTCATCTGTTTTTTGTTGCATGCTAGTCTCATATCGAAACAGAAGAGGTTACTCAACATACGAAAATACTCGTGGGACAGAATTCAACTTCAGAGGTGATATAATGTGTTGAATTTTTTTGTATGTGTTCTTTCATTTCTGAGCATGCATAGTCTTGCTCTAACGATTTTGTTGGGACGAAAACTGTACTAATTAAACCGAAAATCGGACATTGTGTTCACATACAACAAAAATTTTATAGCCTGTACAGCCAGTTTTTGTTGTCCGAAAATTCGGAATCGGCTGTCGAAAGCACCATACAAACGATCCGAAAATCGGTAGACCGTTCATCGGATTAAATTTTACTTCCGATTTTCTGATCGTGTGTACAGGCCTTTAGCCTTCAAGTTCTGCAGTCATTAGATTATTGTCTACTTTTAACAGGGAATTTTCTCAGAATGACTAGGGTAAAATCCAGACTACCAAACAGGGAGTAAGTAGAAAGATGAGTAAATGTTTTTACTTCATTAGCTTCCATTGACTACAAAAAAAGAGCTGGACGCAGATAAACGGACGTTTAGCGGCGTTTATGAGCGTTTATCGGTGTCCATCGATTTTTATGGTCAGAGGAACGACTCCTGAATGCCAATTCGGGGCATTCAGATAACAGCCCATAAACGCCACTGCTGTTAAACGACAATAAACGTCCACGTGTGCATGGACACATAGGATAACATAAAGGGGAATTTATGGGCTGCTAAAGAAAAAATGCTCAAACGACCATAGCTTCAGTGTACATGAAGCCTATAACTGGACAGTGTAAAATCTGGTGCAGCTCTACACAGAAACTAATCAGCTTCCAGATTTTTTTGTCAAAGCTTAATTGAAGAAGCTGAAGTTAAAAGCTGATTGGCTACAATGCACAGCTGCACCAGACATTGCATTCTCCAGTTTTAGCAAATCAACCCTATTGGGTAGCATCCCCTTTTATATTTTGAGAGTTTGCTTTGTAAAATATAAGACAAAGTATG
The DNA here is from genome assembly GCA_018402905.1 of Glandirana rugosa. Classification (NCBI taxonomy): domain Eukaryota; kingdom Metazoa; phylum Chordata; class Amphibia; order Anura; family Ranidae; genus Glandirana; species Glandirana rugosa. Next base: position 765,882 of record BLSH010434633.1, read on the forward strand.
GAATAGCTATTTTAGTTTGTATGGATAAGTGAAAGGATGGATGATTGCTTAGCATATGAGAGAGTTTTGATTCTTTCTATAGCGTCATGCATGGTGTGCAAGGTGATGCTCACTGATGTGAAAAGTGAGTCCACAGCTGAAATTATTGTTGAGTTAGTGGCTTGTGGAGAGTGCCACAGGTAGATATCTAAGTTATAAAAATGAGAAAAGAAAGATAAAAAATAAAAAAAGGAGACGAGAAAGACGCTTTGTGACTGCCAAGCTAGTTGGACCACATAATACATGTGGACAGAATGAACTTCAACAGTAGGAGAAGGGGTAGGTACAGAAAAGTACAGGGTTTCTTTTATTTGAATGAACAAGGGTCTTATCACAGGGGATGTGCTAGCTCACTATCAATTCTAGGGGTATAGCTGAATTGTAGATCTCTACATGAGAGCAATGCAAAAGAGTTGGTTAAAGGGCTTAAGAGAGAAATGCTATGTTCCAGAGAACTCCAGGAATGTTAAAGTCAGAATTTTTTGAAAAATGTACTTACTGTGTATACGGGGAGAGAACAACATGTGTTCCATCGGTCAGTAGTACCCCTGTACAGTCATCAGAAAGCTGGTAGCCAAAGCCGTATTTATTAGAGTAATCCACCCACTTGGTTACCCATAGGATAGGGGAATTCACCTGCTTTGTGGGATCCAAGTCACCTTTTAAATGCAAAAGGCAAGTTCAAGGCCAATTAAAACATAAGCAAACATTTAGTTTATAAAGGGCATTTTTGTAGTTCATGCTTTTTTTTTTATCTTCCTTAGTAGTTTAACGGCTACCCTTGAACACAATGGAGTTGATTGATTAACTAAAGGCAGATAGGCTGTTCACTTTTCAAGGGAAGTTGCATTTTGCAAGGTAATTTTCCCCAGAACTTAGTGAATGCAGTAAAATGTCACTACTTTATAAAGAATACTCAATCATGTGGAAGGAAAATAAAAAAAACAGCACTTTTGCTTGCACATGATCAGTCATCTGCGCTTCACCTCATTCCCTAAGCACTGGGAAAAATGATCTTGCAAAGTACAACTTCCCTTGCAAAGTGAATAGCCCCGTTAAACCATTTATGAGTATGAGCTGCTTTTTTTTTTCTTCCAGTTATACATTTTGCTACAAATGTTAGAATAGCATTGACTGATAGAATAGTTAATTTTCAGTCTAAGATTTACCCATAGGTGTGTGCAGCCTATTTCATTAGGGTGTGTACACTAAAGCTCAAGCACACATGTGTGTCTACATACAGTATATATGGCGGTGGCAGGGAGATCAGTCTCCCTGCTGGCACAGTGAAAAAGAAGCGAGTAAGCACTTCTCTTATGACAGAACTGGTAAGATGGAGATCTTTCCTATCTTCCTGCTGGCACACAGAGCGATAATGCTAATGTACATGGGGTGATTAGGGTGTGCCCGGGCCCACCTGGCACACCCTGTGCACATGCCTATGGATTTACTATTATGAAGATGCTTTGAAACAGATGTTTGTGTTCTGTTTACAGGATGTTTAGGGCCTAAGCCAGTTTAAACTCAATCTGTGAACATATAAATATTAAGACATGCCACTGTTTATTTGTTCCTTAAAGCAAAGACGTTGGGTCTTTCATTTTGATCCTAGCTTTATTACAGAATATTGACTGAGCTGAAGGAAGCATACAGGATAGCAGTTCAAATTTTTTTTTAGACTTCAGTGGCTTCAAATGTGTTGCATGCCAGTCACTCGCTAGATACTGAAGACATAATAAGTATGACAATCACAAAACATGCACCTTTAAAAAAAAGTCAACAATAGAAGCTGATATAGTTCTGTCCTCACAAGTTAAATGTATTAATATTTTATGGCAATAGGTTGATAGGTTACACTCTTTAAGAGTGCATTACAAAATATTTTATCAAGAACAAAAGGATAAAAAGATTGTAAAATCTCAAAGCAGAAATTGTATTTATAATGGACCTTTTTCTTTTTACCTGGTATGTTGGTGAACAGGAAGTTTTTTAACATAACAGTGACATCTTCAACCATTTTCTCTACCATTGGCTTTCTCTGTTCTGCAGAATAAGAAAACAACATAGAAACACGCCAAAATGTAAAAAAAACGCCATACATTGTATTTTAGTGGCATGGCTGTAAATGTTTATGGAATTTTAATAGTGATGATAACTTAGACCTGGGCAAATTGCAGCCCCAAGGCCACATCTGGCCCTGTGGCTGCCCCTATCCAGCCCTTGATGCCTCCATTGTCAGCATGCCTCTATGAGCTTGTCAGCTTCTTCAGAAGAAGCTGATGGATGACTGTGTGGAAAGCTGCAATTTCTGGAAAGAGAGAGAGCCTAGGGAGCTATTTAGTATTGCAGGGAAGCTCTATTCTGGTGGGAGAGCATTGCCTAGGGGACATCCTGATGCTCTCCTGTCACTCTGCTACCTGGCTAAGTTCTTCCTGTGTTGGCATCAGCGAACTGCAAGTCCCCAGAGTCATGCACCTACTCTTCACTCCAGGTCAAAATCTGCAGAAATCCCCCGTTGTACTAATCCCAGGCTCTCTTCTTCCAGTCAAAATGCTTTTCAGGGGGTATTTGAAAGGCAATGAGTAGTTTGTATATCCCCTCCTCACCTCCTGATTTAACCCCATAATGCTGCACTACTGCAGTGCAATTGCATGGATTGCACGCAGTTGTGGTGTGGCCCTATTCAACTGAATGGATGAGTTTCTGTATGTTTATGTACTTATGGACCTATGCAGGTGCAAAATTAATATTAAGCAGAATTAGGCTCGGCCCTCCACAATATTCCCAATTTCTCTCGTATCCCTTGGGAAAATGATTTGCCTACCCCTGTGATAACTGTTACACTGTATATAAAAAAGATCTTAATAGGCATGTTTCGAAATGTTATTTTGTCAAAACCTGTTTAGGGAATGATCGACTGGTGCAGCCTTTTTCAACCAGGGTGACTTGAGGTTTCTTTAGGGATGTCATGGCAAAATGCCTAAAAATTGCCCCAATATTGTATACAAGCTGGCATGTGGATAAAGCTGCCTTTTAGGTACACAAAGCCACAGGTTTTCATTCAGCACTATTACAGGCTTCTTAAGAGCACCTTAGCTGAGTGATGGAGAAAAATTGAGGGAGAAGAGAAACATTGGAATACTAGTCAGTACCAGTTTGCAAAAGTGTATTTGCTTTGGAAGAATAAATCACCTCTAATGTTGGGTGTCCTACATGTGTGGATGCTGCTGTGTTATAGTTACATAGTTAGTGAGGTTGAAAAAAGACACAAGTCCATCAAGTCCAACCTTTGTGTGTGCTTTTATGTCAGTATTATGCAAAACTATTTTAAAGGGTGCCTTGATTGAAAAAAGGTTGAGAAACACTGGACTAATGTAATGACTCTGTGATACATCACATATCTAAAAAAAAAATAATTTTCTGCACCTGATTAGATGTTTTAGGTGAGGATAGTATAATTTCACATAAATAAAACAACCCTATTTCTTAGGGTTCTGGCCGACCTCTTACTGCACATTTACTGCCGCAAGTCGGCTCTATTGCGCAAAATCATATACCGAAGGCGCGATTGCGCACTGATTGGACACAGGGGGAGCCAAGCTGCGGGTCTGGCAGACACGATGTCCATCGGCCACCCACGATCGCTCCCCACAGAGATAGAACGGTGGTCTGCCAATGTAAACAAGACAGACCGCCGTTCTGTCAGGCATGGACACTGTGATCTTGTGTTCCTGCTAATCAGGAACATGGATCACTGTGTCCATGCAATGAGCCCACCCACCCACAGTAAGAAAGCACAAACAGGAAACACACGTAACCCTTTGATTGCCCCCTTTCCTGCCAGTGTCATTTATACAGTGTCATTGCATATTTTTAGCACTGATCATAGTAATAATGTCACTGGTTCCCAAAAAAGTGTCAAAAGTGTCAGTTAGGTGTCCGATCTGTGCGCTGCAATGTCACAGTCCCGCTAAAAAGCGCTGATCGCCACCATTACTAGTAAAAAATAAACATGCCATAAATATATCCCCTATTTTGTAGACACTATAACTTTTGCGCAAATCAATTAATATATGCTTATTGGGATTTTTTTACCAAAAATATGTAGCAGAATACATATTGGCCTAAACTGATGAAGAAGTTAGATTTTTTAAAATTTTTTATTGAATATGTTTTATAGCAGAAGTAAAAAATATTGTTTTATTTTTAAAATTGTTGCTCTTTTTTTGTTTATAGCGCAAATGATAAAAACCGCAGAGGTGATCAAATACCAAAGCTCTATTTGTGGGAAAAAAGGACATCAATTTTATTTGGGTACAGCATCACACGACAGCGCAATTGTCAGTTAAAGTAATGCAGTGCCGTATCATAAAAAATTGCCTGGTCATTAAGGGGGTTTGCATTGTGAACTTTGTACGTAGGGCAGCCCTACACTTGACAAATGTGGCACACAAGCTCGGGCACTTTTCTGAGCTTTTTAACTGTGTGTTTTTTCATGCACAAAATCATGCGTCTTGCTTGCCACATTTGGGGTTTCTCTAACAATGAATGGCATTAAAACATGAGCTTTTTGAGCATTTAGTATGAATGCAGGCTTAATCTGAAATCATGCTGAAATGATATGCCAATTCATAGTGCTGCTCTAAGCAAAAGGAGAGTGTATATAGTCTAAGTAGTACTCAGGAATAGGTGCTGGCTTAAAATATCACCATCCAGTGGTGTGTAGCATGCTTGGAAAAATTCCCACTCAACCCTATACAGTTTATGTGGTTAACATGTTTAAGATGGCCTCAACCTTGCACCAATCCACAAGTCATGCCCTCTGACACATTTCGCCCCACCAGGGCTTAGTTCTAGAAGTAAAGGGCAGAGGCAAGATGGAAGTACTTATGAATCACTACTGTGGAAATGAGAAGATGAATATGTGCAAGTGAATAGGGTAATGAAGTGAATGGAAAAGAAATGGTCAAAGTTGAAAACTAAAAGAAAAACTGACATTATGTGAGAGGAAGATGAAAAAGGAATGAGTGAAAGTTAAGGAATGCAAGAAATAATGCTGAAAAGTAATGCAAAGTGAAAAATGTAAATGATTGCAAAGTGAAAAAGTGAAAAATAAAAAAATCTTTTTTGCAGAGGATTGAAAATAAGGATTGGATGGTGATCATTAAGAAATGTAATGCAGAGATGGCAATTAAAGAAAAAACAAATGAATGATTAGTGAAATAATGAAAGACACTGTGTGATGAAAATGAGAAGAAAAAAGTGTATGGTGTTTGTTGTGAAACAATGTGTGAGAGAGTATAAGAAAATAAAGAATTCTTTTGAAAAAGTAGAATAAAAATAAGATAAAAAAGAAGACGTTCATTTTTAAGTGAATGTAAACAACAGAGATAGTTGTAAACCATTGGTAATTGAGTTACAGTCTCCAATAAATACATTGTCAGCTCTATCATCCTGTTCAAGGAACATCATGAAGGATGGCAGAAAAAAATGTGCTAAAAAATATCCTAGGAAAAGGATGATAAGTACCAATAATGTACAGAACTTAATTTTGTCATCTGTCCATTCCATGGAAAAAAAACACATTCTTTATATTCCATTCTACCATACTTCTTCTTGTGGCCATAAATGTTGGTGATGAAGGGAATTTTACAATGGTGAAGTCCTAAGTGTTATGTTGAGAAATGTTCTACTATACAAAATATAAAAAATGATCAGTAAGAAGGACTAAACATGCTAATAAATATTATTAGTGGAAAAGAAAAAAAGCTTCAAACAATGGCTCCAATCAATAACATATACAGTATATATATATATATATATATACACATATACACACACACACACACACACACACACACACACACACGATATACCCCATGAGCTAGGCATGGAAGCATGCTGACGCCTATGGGAGGCATCGGGACAGTATGATAAAGCACACGTTTTTGTTACAGCTTTTAAGGTTAGTTGTTGAAGAAAATGTTTTTATGGTATAAAGACACATGCTTTAGACAGCTGAATGAGGCCTCTATGGGAACGCCTTCATGGACATGGTTCCTTTATTTATGGAAATATTCTCTTTAAGAATAATCGCATGTGTTGGTTGCGTTTCATTGATGACGTGTTTGCGATATTGGGGGGGGGGGGGTGACATGGGGACCCTATTATTTCATGCATATTTGAATCTTTTACTATCTGATCTAGAATTCAATATCAGCTTTAATAAGGAGAGTATACCATTTTTGGATGTCAATGTGATATTAGAAACTGGTATACTAAGGAGTGACTTGTATGTGTAACCCATTGATCATAATCAATTATTGTATCATGATAGCTTCCATCCACCAAGTGTTTTCAAATCAATGCCAAAGAGTCAGTTTTTCTGTATTAGGAGAATAGTCAGTGATCCCACACAGAGAGAACGTTGGTTAGATGAGGTAGAAAATAAACTAGTAAAGAGAGGATACACTATAAGTATAATCAATAAAGTGAGGAATGAGCCTTTAGATAAGACGATTCTGAGAGAGAATTATCCACTAATCAATGAACTTCAACAGATGCCAATGCCCTCTTATCGTAAAGGACATACCATATACTCACAGGTTGTGAGATCTGATCATAAAAAAACAGTAGTTTTATTGATAGAGCTTTCCTTGGTACCCCCAACAATGGCTCATACCCCTGCGTTAACTGCATACAGTGCAGTTGTATGATTAAAGGCAAGACATTTAATCATCCTCATTGTGGGAAAAATATTGAGATCAAAGGATATCATAAATGTCAATCGTCCTATGCCTTATACATTATAAAGTGCCCCTGTGGTCTTCTTTATGTTGGGGAGACCACACAAAAAGTGAAAGATCATATAGCCAGGCACAAGTACTCTATACGGGACAAGTTGACTAAACTTCCACTGGCTAAACACTTTGTTGAGAAGAGTCACACTGTAGCACAATTACAATTTATGGTGATTGAGACTATCACACATGATAGACGAGGAGGAGATAGGGGAACAAGACTAAAGAAAAGAGAAGTTTATTGGATCAATCGTTTGGATACTTTATTTCCCAGAGGGTTGAACAAAGACTTTGACTTACACCTGTTCCTTTGAGTCCTTTACAGATTAGTATTTTTATGGGTACGTTTGCAATATTTTCTGATCTGATTAATTCTTTTGTGGGAAATACTGTTTTTAATATATATTTTTTGCATATATTTTTATGGCAGGATAAAAAAGGAAATGTCTTCATGTGATAGAAGGGAGAGCCTAATCTATGTGATTGCTCTGTGTGTGAACAACAAAAAGATAAGAAAAGACTTTACCTTGTGATACTTGATTGATTGTTTAATTGATTCCTCATGTGAAATGCACATATATGGATTAGAGTGAGATTTTTGATAATAGTGATTGTTCCTACCTTGAAGAAGGGTGCAAACAGATATACTAGCCCAAAACTGTCCGTTAATTAAATGCTTTGTACTATTGTTTGTACATCTTTTCTACTTTTTGTTACATTAAATTTCGTGTGCAGCAATCCTGGACTTCTTCATTTATATATATATATATATATATATATATATATATATATATATAATATATATGTATATATTTATATACGTATACACAATAAAAGATGATGACTTAAAAGTCTTGCTTAAAAATCCACCCAAAAATACTAACAAAAACCAAACTTGGAGGCCAGAAGGTTTAGAAAATAAAGATGAGATATTGCTGGTATACAGTTGAATCTTTTACTTTTGCTAATGTGAATGAAAAATATCACAGTATTATTGGAGAAAACAGAGTTAGGTACCTGGTAAACTATTTCTAAGACATCTTCCAGGAGCATCCGAGAGATAGGATCCTCCTCCCTAAAACCGGAAACACATCAGTCCACCATTATAAAAAAGTCAGTGTTACCTGTATGCCTCAGTATTATTAACGCACCGAAGGACTTCCAGTAAGCTACCGCGTCCCCATAATCTTCCTGCATAAACACCAGGGTGGGAACTAGTGCTGCCCTGGAAGACGTCTTAGAAAAAGAGTTTACCAGGTACCTAACTCTGTTTTCTCGAATCGTCTTCCAGGGCAGCATCTGAGAGGATATCTCAAGCAATACTTACTAGGGCGGGGGTAAGCACTGGAGCACATTGCGTCCGAAGGACTGGTCCTGACTGGAAAGCCGATCAATACGGTAATGCTTTACAAAGGTACCAAAGCTCGACCATGTCGCTGCCCTGCAGATCTCTTCAGGTGAAGCTCCCGCTTTCTCTGCAGCCGAAATGGCCCAGGCTCTGGTTGAATGGGCCTTGACACTTGTAGGGCCCTTGAGTTCTGGCGCTTTATAGGCCATATGAATGGCCAATCTTATTCATCTGCTGATAGTACTCTTGGAGGCCCGCTTACCCTTGTTTATTCCTGCGTGGAGGACGAACAATGACGTGGTTTTCCGACAGTCGTTAGTTCTCTCTAAGTATGCAATAAGTACTCGTTTGTCATAGATCTCCCATTCTCCGCTGCCCATGGATGTCGGTAGGGATGGGATGATCACTTTCTGGGTTCTATGGAAGCTAGACGACACTTTTGGTAGGAATGCGGTATCCGGAGAAAGTATTATTTTGTCTGTGTGTATTTCACAGTAAGGCTATAACATCGATAAGGCTTGTATTTCGCTGACCCTCCTGGCCGAAACCAGAGCTATGAAAAGCAATGTTTTTAGCGTGATATATTTGTCCCCGCCTCCTCCAGAGGCTCGAATTGTGAAGAAAGGAACCCTTTTAGTACTACTGATAAATCCCATGATGGGGTCCCGCTCAATTTTACCGGCTTGGATCTTTTTAGTGAGAGTAGGAACCTCTTGATCAATGGGTCCTCTGCTAATTTGAGGTATGTAAAGGAAGACAGGGCTGCTACCTGTACCTTCAGAGTGCTAGTCGCCATATTTTTATCCACTTCTTCTTGCAGAAAGTCTAGGACTGCCAGGATCAACTCCCTACCCGAGTCTCCCTTGGCCTCATACCAGGATGTGAATTTCTTCCTTACTTTTTCATATATAGCCCTGGTAACAGGCTTCCTGCCTGCCAAGATGGTGTCGATGACTCTGTTTGACAATCCTTTTTCTTGTAGTTTCATCCTCTCAGGAACCAAGCTGAGAGCTTGAACATTTTGTGCCCTGGATGACTGACTGGTCCCTGAGTTAGAAGGTCTGGTCGATCCGGCAGTGTTAACTGTGGCTTTGTGCTGAGGTTCGTCAGGTGGCTGAGCCGTGCTCTTTGTAGCCAGAAGGAGGCAATAAGAATTACCATTGCTTTCTCTTTTTTGATTTTCTGCAATACTCTTGGGAGCAGAGCAGTCTTTGGAAATGCATATGCTAACCAGAAATTCCAGGTTTGGTTGAATGCATCTATCCCACTGTTGCCATCTAAAGGTTCTAGTGAAAAAAATCTCAGCAGTTTTGTGTTTACCTTTGTGGTGAACAGTGTCCCCCATATCCCTGTAATCCACAAGAAGACCTCCTGGTGTAATGTCCATTCTGTCTGCTTCACCGTCTTCCTGCTTAAGAAATCCGCTAGGGTATTGCTTGTGCCCTTTAGATGGATGGCTGAGATCAACCGAATGTTTGCCTCTGCCCATAGAACAATAGACTCAGTTAATGTCATTAGCTGTGGTGATTTCGCCCCCCCCCCTGTCGGTTCAGATAAGCCACAGTCGTGGCGTTGTCCGACTGGATACGGACGTCTTTCCCTTGAATGGCTGGCTGGAATGCTAATAGTGCTTCCTTCACCCCTTTTAGCTCCCTCATGTTTGATGAGGCTTGCGACATTTTGGAGTCCCATTTCCCTTGAGTACAGTGGTCCTCCATGTGTGCTCCCCATCCCAGGGAGCTGGCATCCGTGGTGATCTGCTTTGTGCCCATCTGCACCGTTCTATGTAGCGGAGTGGGTTTAGCCACCAATGCAGAGATTCTTTGACCGTGTGTGGTACCAGAATACTCTTGTCCAAAGATGATGGGTTGCCGTCCCATTGGTACAGGATGTAATTTTGCAGTGGTCGCATATGGATTTGCGCCCATGTGATGGCTAGTATTGAGGCCGAAATCAGTCCCAGAACTGTCATCCCTCTCTCCTGATCGTTATTTCTCTGACTTTTAGGAGAGAAGTTATAGCCTCCGTGATCTTTTTGACCTTGTCATCTGTCAAAAATATTTTTGACTTTTTTGAGTCTAGTATGTAAACCAAGTTGGTTACTCTTTGGCTGGGGTAGAGCTGTGACTTTTTGGTGTTTATCTACCACCCCAGTTCCTGTAAGTAGGACATGCTTGTCCGAAGGTTGTTCTCAAGGGACGCTGCTGATTCCACAAAAAACAGGAGGTCATCCAGGTACGGAATTACTCCTATGTCTTTAACCGTAGATCTCTCAGGGCTTCTGCCATGATTTTTGAGAAGATTCTTGGTGCAGAGGAGATCCCAAAGGGCAGGGCGGTGTATTGTAGATGCAGCATGGCTGCTGGCCCCTGTATTGCAAAAACGCAGATATTTTTGATGGGTACTTTTTATAGGCACATGCAGATATGCGCCATGGAGGTCTATCGTGCCCATGAACATTCCCTCCGAAAGAATGTTTCTGACGGAGTAAATGGACTCCATTCTGAACCTCTTGTATGTTATGTTCGTGTTGAGGCTCTTTAGGTTCAGAATAAGCCTTAGCTTTCCTGATTGCTTCTTCCTTGGGAACAAGTGGGAGTAGACTCCTGTCCCTTCTTCCCCTTGAGGAACATGACACACCACCTCTTGCATTAGTAGGTCTTGAATGGACTCCAGAAATGCATCTGCTTCGTCTTTCCTCTTTGGCATTGTAGTCACTAGATATTTTGTAGGGGGCAGGCTGGCAAGCTCCAACGCATAACCTTCTGTTATAGTGCGTAGTACAAATCCATTTGTTGTGATCTTTTTCAATGCTGGAGAGAACCTTGCCAGCCTGCCTCCTACTCGTCTATCGCCATTGTGTCTTGATCTTTTGACCTGAGGGTTTGAGGATGAAATCCGCCTTCCCCTTTTTATTACGTTGCCAATTTTGTTGACCCCAATTCTGCTGCCAGCGTTTCTTTGACCCTTGTTTATCAAACTTCCTGGGCTGACGAAAATGGGTTTTGACCTGTTTCTTATTGCATTGGGGAAATCCCTTGTTCTTAGCCGCTGTCTTGTCTAGCACTGACTCCACCTCGGCCCCAAACAGTAGCTCCCCCGAAAAGGGAATCCCACAAAACCTGCTCTTGGAGGTGATGTCCCCCTCCCCAGGCCTTTAACCATATGGCCCTCCTGGCAGAATTCACCAGAGCTGTCGTCCTCGATGCCACCCTTACTGTTTCTGCCGAGGCATCTGCCAGAAAGGAAGCAGCACTGATTAGCGAAAAGATGGTCTGAGCCAGCGCTTCTCTAGGTGTATCCCCCTCCAGTAATTCCTGCAACTGGTTCAACCAGATCAGAAGCGTACGTGCTGTGCAGGTAGAGGCCATGGCTGGGTTTAGGTTGGCAGCGCCTGCCTCCCATGCTCTTTTGAGCATTGCTTCTATCTTTTTATCCACAGGATCAGAGGCATCCTCTTTGGGGCATTTTGCCCAGGCCTTAGTGTCCTCCTCCTTGAATGGGTATCTGCATTTAATGGCCGCCGGCGTGAAGAGTTTTTTCTCTGGTTCGCTCCACTCCCTTTTGACCAGATCTTTGAGGGCCTGGTGGACCAGAAAAGTTCTGTTTTTTTTGGGGTTTCAGCCCCTTGTACATTCTGTCATGTAGCGTGAGCTCTGCAACTTTTTTCCCCTTGATCCCTACGGTGTCTGCTATGTCGTTTAAAATACTTTCAGTATCTTCTGAGGGAAACAGTGTGCCTTCTGACTCTGAATCCTGGTCGTCTGGGCATAGTCCTTCTTCTGATTCTGCCTCAGATTCCTCAGACTCACTTTCTGCTTTCTGGCTCCGGGGGATCATGCCGCATTTTGAAAGATTTAGCATTATAACAACGAAGAGGTAAAAGACAGAGGTAGCACTTAAAGTTCTCTGGCTTACCTTGGAGCCGTCCTGACAGGCAGGATCTGCAGGGCAGGATGGAGAGAAGTCCGACATGGTCAGCTTCCATGCTCCTCGGACAGAGGGCCTTTTTAACTGCTTCCTGCATAGCTCCAGCCCCACGCCCAGCTGACCCCATGCAGGTTGGTGGACTCATCTGCACCTGCTGCTGCTTTAGATAGTTGCTGTATCACCCTTCATTATAGAACAGCTTCCATGCTCCATATTGTTGTTTTGTTTTGTTTTTTGAAGTTTGTGCCGTTCCCGTCGGAAGTGATGTCACCGGAAGTGAGGCATATCGACTAGCACTCTTGCCTCCACCAAGATGGCCTCCAATCGGAACCGCCTGACCGGCAACTCCGTTCCTGGCATTCCCGCGCCATCTTGGTGCACCCGCCAGTCCCGGCCGGCGCTGTCGTCGGACCAAGCGGATAGAGAATGGCGCAGAGTGCCCAGGATGCATCGGATTTGCACCCGAACACTGAGGAGGCTCCTTGAGCCTCCCCCCTCCTTCAGGCAAGGACTGACAGGCGAGCGACAGCAGAAAGGGGAAATGCCATCGGCGCCTATGCAGCATGGGGGGGGGGGTGGTTGCTTACCCCCCTGCAGAGGCGAAACCTTGTGTAGTCAAACATCCATCCAAGCGCTGCCCCTGCTGGCCTACTCCCAAATCCCGTGGATCGCCGGGGGGCCAGTCAAGGAGTCCCCTGCAATTAGCACAGGGACTGGGTCTTCCTTGTTGCATCTCTGTGGTCCGGAGGAAACACAAATAACTGAGGCATACAGGTAAGACTGACTTTTTTATAATGGTGGACTGATGTGTTTCCTGTTTTAGGGAGGAGGAGTCTATCTCTTGGATGCTGCCCTGGAAGACGATTCGAGAAAAAACATATGTATATGTTGACAATCCTCAAAGAGATAAGGCTCAATCAATATGTCACAAATGATAAGAGTGATATTATTCCAATATTGATATGGTAAATATGAGCCATCTGATGACGACTTGGCTGTGGATCAGATTCAGTACAGAAACATTGGAAAGCAGACTACTAGAATGGTACAATGGACACTGTAACTCCATTACCAATAGTTTATTATATATTCAATCAAACTGTAATTTCTTCTCTTCTATCTTATTTTTATTCCACTTTTTAAAAATAATTCTTCATTTTTACATACTCTCTCACACATCTTTTCACAACAAACAAACACAATACGCTTTTTCTTCTCATTTTCACCACACAGTGTCTTTCATTATTTCACTCATCATTCATTTGTTTTTTTCTTTTATTGTCATCACTACACTACATTTATTTATGATCACAATTTGATCCTTATTTGATCCTTATACTCAATCCTCACAAAAAACATTTTTTATTTTTCACTTTTCAATGTGCATTTAATTTTTTTTTTCTTTACATTACTTTTTAGTATGATTTCTCACATTCCTTAACATTCTCTCATTCCCTTTTCATCTTTCTCTCACATACTGTCAGTTTTTCTTTCAGTTTTCCACTATATTTCCCCATTTCTTTTCCATTCACTTCATTACCCTAATCACTTGCATATATTTATATTCTCATTTTCATAGCCATTGATACATACAGTTGTGCTCATAAGTTTACATACCCTGTCAGAATTTATGATTACTTGGCCATTTTTCAGAGAATATGAATGACAACATAAAAACCTTTCTTTCACTCGTGATTAGTGTTTGGCTGAAGCCATTTATTATCAATCAACTGTGTTTACTCTTTTTAAATCATAATGACAACAGAAACTACCCAAATGACCCTGATCAAAAGTTTACATACACTGGTGATTTTGGCCTGATAACATGCACACAAAGGGGTTTGAATGGCTATTAAAGGTAACCATCCTCACCTGTGATCTGTTTGCTCGTAATTGATGTGTGTGTTTAAAAGGTCAATGAGTCTCTGGACTCCTGACAGACCCTTGCATCTTTCATCCAGTGCTCCACTGACGTTTCTGGATTCTGAGTCATGGGGAAAGCAAAATAATTGTCAAAGGATCTGCGGGAAAAGGTAGTTGAACTGTATAAAACAAGGGATATAAAAAGATATCCAAGGAATTGAGAATGCCAACCAGCAGAGTTCAAACTCTAATCAAGAAGTGTAAAATGAGGGGTTCTGTTGAAACCAAACCATGGTCAGGTAGACCAACTTAAAATTTCAGCCACAACTGGACTATTTGTCAAGAGGAATGGGCAGCTTTACCATCTGAGAAAATAAAGAGCCTCATCCACAAATACCACAAAATACTTCAAGCTGTTATTGATGTTAAAGGGGGCAATACATGGTATTAAGTTACATTTTGGTCTCATCACTCCAATCGACTTTGTGCCAGAAGGTTTGAGGCTTGTCTCTGTGCTGTTTGGCGTATTGTAAGCAGGATACTTTGTGGCATTTGCACAGTAATGGCTTTCTTCTGGCGACTCGACCATGCAGTCCATCTTTCTTCAAGTGCCTCCTTATTGTGCATCTTGAAACAGCCACACATGTTTTCAGAGAGTCCTGTATTTCACCTGAAGTTATTTGTGGGTTTCTCTTTGCATCCCAAACAATTTTCCAGGCAGTTGTGGCTGAATCTGTAGTTGGTCTACCTAACCGTGATTTGGTTTCAACAGAACCCATCATTTTCCACTTCTTGATTAGAGTTTGAACACTGCTGATTGGCATTTTCAGTTCCTTGGATATCTTTTTATATCCCTTTCCTGTACAGTTCAACTACCTTTTCCTGCAGATACCTTGACAATTCTTTTGCTTTCCCCATGACTCAGAATCCAGAAACGTCAGTGCAGCACTGGATGAAAGGGTCTGTCAGGAGTCTAGAAACTCATTGACCTTTTATACACACACACACACACACACACACACACGCACACACACACACTAATTACAAGCAATCATCTTGTGTGCATGTCATCAGGCCAAAATCACCAGGGTATGTAAACTTTTGATCAGTGTCAGTTGGGTAGTTTCTGTTGTCATTATGATTTAAAAAGAGTAAACACAGTTGATTGATAATAAATGGCTTCAGCCAAACACTAACCATGAGTGAAAAAATGTTTTTGTGTTATTCATATTCTCTGAAAAATGGCCAAGAAATCATAAATTATCCCAGGGTATGTAAACTTATGAGCACAACTGTAAGTTCTTCCTTCCTGCCTCTGCCCTTTACCTCTATGACTAAGCCCTGGTGGGAGGGGGTGAAACATGTCAGAGGGCATAGCTTGTGGAGTGGTGCAAGGCTGAGGCCATCTTACACATTTTAACCACATAGACTGGATAGGGATGTGCGGCAATTTTTCCAAGCATACTGAAACGATAAATACAGTTAGCTGAACACTGGGGGTAAATGTGGCTGACAACTACTTTATTATAATGGCATTTATGCTAAATTGAGGAGCCAGTTTACAAGTCCCACAGCTCTAGGTTTTGTGCCTAAGGGGTCATTTCACTAAAGATTATCGCATGCGATAATATGACCATGTGACTCATTTGCATAAATTATTGTATGCGGTAAAAAAGTCCAATTCACAAAAAAAAAAATGCTTATGTGGTATTTAAAGCAAACTGAAAAGTGCATATCGCAAGTAAATATCGCAAAAAAAAAAAAAATGCAGTAAGCTGTTAAAGTGATTGTAAAGGCTTCCTTTTTAAAATAAAAAATAAAAAAATAACAAACATATTATACTTACCTCCTCTGTGCAGTTGGTTTTGTACAGTGCAGCCTAGATCCTCCTCTTCTCAGGTCTCTCTTCTGCTCTCCTGGCCCCTTCCTCCTTCGAGTGCCCTCTCAGCCAGCAGCTTTCTATGTGTTTCCTACGGACTACCACACATTGCATGTTGCAGTGATTGACAGCTTTGTATAGAATTTTTACAAGGTAGCACTAATCATTTGCAAGGCCAGTTCTTGTGTTACACCACTATCAGGGTGTGAAAAGAGGTGTGAAAAGAGGTCCAAAGATGAAAAACTGAATATTATGGATTTGGTTTGGGTTTGATGCTACCATAGGCTTGGAGCTAATCCGCAGTGTTTGTGTTTTGCAAACTTTTGCCTGGAAAACCTGCAGGTTCCCCTCCAGAAATAAGGAACAACCCATAATGCAGTGTATAGTTTAGCCCTTGGTCAACTGAGCTACAATATCCAATAATTTGAAGGACAGATAACCCACCCCCCCTTAAAACTAAGGATGGACTCACAGCAGCCATATTGAAGGCCCCTTGACCCCCGCCTCCTAGGGAAAGGGAGCCATGAATGCTTCAAGCTTGGCAGCTACGTGGGGCATGATCCAAAACAGGGAGTTTAAGTGGCTCCGATGGGATTGGCCACTGTGGCACGAGGTGACTGGGTGGAGCCCGAACTCTAGAAAAAGGCTACACAAGGGCACGTCCCACTACTCTCAAGAGCTCCTGACATTACAAGAGTTGGACGAGTGCTGCACCCAAGTTTCCACCTCTGTGGCCCTATCTGGATTCGCCATGGACAGGAGGTGATTCATTTGTTTACTGGACCGCTCGATGCGCCTACAATTGACGCTATGGGAGGAGCCTGGGATTCCCACCTACCGTTACCAGTATCCGTTGGCGTGGTCTTTGTGGGCTACGTTGGTCACAAGTTTTGCCCGAGTCGTTACGCCTCCGGAAGTTTGTTTATGGTGCCATGGTCCTGATCATTCATGCAGGGGGTAACAATGTGGGCTTGACCAGATCAGTTGACCTCATTTCCTCCAATAAGCATGATATTGCACAATGTTGTGCCACTTTCAACAACCTAACCATCATCTGGTCAGAAATAATCCCCCGTCTGGTCTGGGCTCATCACATTCCAGGTGCATGCCTGGAACTGTTTAGATGCAGAGTGAACACCCAAGGTCTCCAAGTTTGTCCGCAGAATTGGTGCCTTGGTAGTGCGCCACAAGGATCTAGAGGGTGATAACAGTATACTCCTCAGGCCCGATGGGGTAAATTTAAATTATATTGGTCTCAATATTTTTAATTTGGGCCTCATCGGTGGTATTGAATGGGCGCTGGCTGCGGTGGGGCGCTCATCGGTGTACCACTGAGGTGTGTGTGGCGGATTTACCTTGCCAGTGACGGATAGTGATTTATTGGCCATGCCCTCAAGTTTAAGGCTGGGAGCAGTTTAATGCCTGTCTTGCACTGATGATGGAGACAGGCCTCTTAGATAGACTGTCGGTGTTTTCGTTATGGATGCTCACGGTATAACCGTGACTGGCATTGCTATATAGCATTTTGAATATTGTTAAAGTTGGAAAGTTCAATAAAGCTGTGGCCTTGCCCCAATTCCAACTCAAATCAGTCTGGTGTCTTTTTGGGGGGCAAGGTGTTGGTATAATAACTGGTAAAACTCCACCTAAGCTTCTCAGCAGTCATGAATGCCCCTTGACCCCCGCCTCCTAGGGAAAGGGAGCCATGACTGCTTGAAGCTTGCCAGCTACGTTGGGCGTGATCCAAAACAGGGAGTTTAAGTGGCTCCAATGGGATTGGCCACTGTGGCACGAGGTGACTGGGTGGAGCCCGAACTCCAGAAAAAGGATAAGCATGGGCACGTCCCACTACTCTCAAGAGCTCCTGACGTCACAAGAGTTGACCACCCAGCCGCCCATTGTGAGTTTGTCACAGCTTTATTGGCAGTTTTACCTTGCCAACAATGGATAGTGATTTATGGGCCATGCCCTCAAGTTTAAGGCTGGAAGCAATTTAATGCCTGTCTCGCACTGATGGTGGAAACAGGCCTCTTAGACTGTCAGTGTTTTTGTTATGGATGCTCAAGGAATAACCATGACTGGCATTGTTATATAGTATTTTGAATATTGTTAAAGTTGGAAAGTTCAATAAAGCTGTGGCCTTGCCCTAATTCCAACTCAAAACAGTCTGGTGTCTTTTTGGGGGGCAAGGTATTGGTATAATAAGTGGTAAAACTGCACCTAAGCTTCTCAGCAGTCATGTCAGTTTGTGTTGTTGTTAGGGAGAGGCAAGGATTCTGAATGAGGAGGAATACGATTCTACTCTGTGGTATACTCATATACGCTTAATTTGGGCATTGGTAGATGTCCCCAATAGCAGCGCCTAGCTTCTTGTGTCTTTAGTTCGGCAAAAGCTTGCTTATTAGTTCTACAAATGGCCAGAATTAAACAAAAATGTCCCCTGCTAGATTTTAGTGGGGTCACAATAACGTTTGCATACTTCAAACAGGATTCACAAATGTGTTTGCAAACTGAACCCAGGCTGATTTGCTCATCCCTACTACTGAAAATGTTCAGTTTTCACAGATTTACATTATATAACTGGTATAACATACTTCACTTATATTTTGCCAAGTTTGAACTATGAAATTGCAGAATTAGCTTCTAATCTACTAAAAATACAGAATTTAGCAGTAAACATTAAATTCTAAGCTCTGAATACTACTACATGCTATGTGCTTCCAATCTTTTACTTTATCACTGGTAAAACTGAAGCTCACTCTGCAAGGCCGACCTTCGCCTGCTGCTCATTCTCCCTCTCATGAGTACAGCAAGAGATTCGTCACAAGGTCTCATGATGTCCTCTGTTTTTTCATCCTGAAAAAGACGTTAATTCGAAGTTAACCACTGCAGCAAATCTAGGTCTCTGAGGTATAATGTTTCCAGTATTCTCATACCTCAGATGTGCTGTCTGTACTCAAAGACTCCAGGCTCTGTGTAGGCACATCCATTGATTTTCTATGTTCCCCTGTTTCTCCACAATCTAAAAAAATGGAAAAATCTAAAAATGAATCCATGATAATAAAATTAGTAGCATCATGAGTATACACATGTATATTGTACAACATTAAAATACAAGCTTTGCAATAAATACGATCACTTCATGAAACATCAGCTGTTTATTAACATTATTATTTTCCTTCCTCTCTGTATTTTTAATAGCAAAGCTTCCCTTCCATGAGCAAACTCTTCAGAGGGCAAATACTTCTCTTAGGGCCTATGTTAACTGTCATTTGGCTAGGGTTGATGGCATCAGGTTGACATCACTTTAAGATCACTCAGATATCATTTACAGGTGCATTAACCTGAGGTCCACCTCCCTCTGCATTTGGCTTTGCTTGGAAGGTGAGCACTCCAATGCAATTTTAAGAGTCCAGATGCAGGCAGAGTTGTTTTTTATTCCACCAACCAGTAGTTGGACAGGGCCTGTACTTACTAGTTACACAGCACTATCATTTGCACTGTTATTTATATTGCATCATGCTTTCTGTTATTTTCTGTTTGTTATTATAAGGGTATTTACTTAAAGCAGAACTAAACCTATTATTTTAAGCCAAGGAACCTGCCATCTTACCCTCTGATCTGCAGTTGCCTTATGTGAGTAATTATGACACCAGCCATTTGATGGTTTGACAGTTTGATTTAGAGCACAAGCAAATGTGACAGTTAGCACTCACAGCATGCCTTTGATGTAACTGTTTTTTTTTAAACAGTTAAATGGATGGGTTTAGTTCCGCTTTAAATTAGTGTTGTGCTAAAGTCATTCCCTTTCACTCTCCTAGTGTGTTCTTGCAGGGTCATTTCACAGGCAACTAGAGGAATGAATGGTATTTACTTTGCTGTACTTATGATTGTTCCAATATTTCATACTTGGTTAACTCTGTCATTGTTCATACTGATTAAATAGCCACTCCCTTACAGGGCTAATTTCTGCCCCAGTGAAGCCTATTTTATCACTACTGGTGTGTTGGTGAATTGTCAGGTTCAGTTAAGGGTGGGTCACCACTGAGAAGGGCAGAAGAACCCACCATACCAGCAGCTCGTTAGAGAGTCAGCGCTACATGTGAATACTGAAGTTGTAGATTTATCCGAGTACACATTTCAATGCCTGACAAAGAAAAAAAAAACTCTCCACTGACACCCAACAATGTTACAACCACTGAAACTGCTGGCCAAAGATGTTAATTATCAGGACCAAACAAATAAGATAATTTGGAATAATTTTCTGTCCCTTTAGTTTGAAGTTACTGTGATCTGTATACCTGAGCAGAAGGATTTATGGAAGACTCCTCGGTACAGAACTTTGGCTGCTTTACTGAAGAATCTGGTGAGTTGGATGGAAAGCAAGAAGGTCGGAGCTGTGTTACAGCTGGCAGATGATAACTGTTTAGGTGTGAACCCCTAAAGGTAAGGGATAGCAAAGTGGTGAAATTAGAATCTTTGCAATATAATGATAAAGGAAACAAAAGCTTTGCTAAAAATGGACAGTATAATATACTGCATAATATATATATATATATATATATATATATATATATATATATATATATATACATACATACATATACACACACACACATGGAGGTATGCAAAAGTTTAGGAACCCATGACAATTTCCATGATTGTCATTTATAAATATTTGGGTGTTTGGATCAGCAATTCATTTTGATCTATCAAATAACTGAAGGACACAGTAATATTTCAGTAGTGAAATTAGGTTTATTGGATTAACAGAAAATGTGCACTATGCTTCAAAATGAAATTAAACAGGTGCATACATTTGGGCACCCTTGTCATTTTGTTGATTTGAATACCTGTAACTACTTAGCACTGATTAATTGGGACACACAATTGGTTTGGTGAGCTCATTAAGCCTTGAACTTCATTTGCATCCAATCATGAGAAAAGGTATTTAAGGTGGCCAATTGCAAGTTCTTGTTCTCTGACTCTCCTCTGAAGAGTGGCAACATGGGGGCCTCAAAACAACTCTCAAATGACCTGAAAACAAAGATTGTTCTACATTATGGTTTAGGGGAAGGCTACAAAAAGTTATCGCAGAGATATAAGCTGTCAGTGTCCATTGTGAGGAACATAGTGAAAAAATGGAAGACCACAGGCGCAGTTCTTGTTAAGGCCAGAAGTGGCAGGCCACATAAAATATTGGAGAGGCAAAGGTGAAGGATGGTGAGAACGGTCAAAAACAGCCCACAGACCACCTCCAAAGACCTACAACATCAACGTGCTGCAGATGGTGTCACTGTGCATCGTTCAACAATTCAGCCCACTTTGCACAGGGAGAAGCTGTATGGGAGAGTTATGCGAAAGAAGCCTTTTCTGCACACACGCCACAAATGGAGTCGCTTGAGGTATGCAAACGCACATTTGGACAAGCCAGCTTCATTTTGGAAGGTTCTGTGGACTGATGAAACAAAGATTGAGTTATTTGGTCATAACATGGGGCTTTATGCATGGCGGCAAAAGAACATAGCGTTCCAAGAAAAACACTTGCTACCCACAGTAAAATTTGGTGGAGGTTCCATCATGCTGTGGGGCTGTGT
>BLSH010434633.1:809698-845112 GCA_018402905.1 Glandirana rugosa
CGGTGTATGGTCTGAGCACTGTCAGGCTGACCCCCCCCCCCCACCCCTTCAATCTCTGCAGCAATGCTGGCAGCACTCACATGGATATGAGCATGTGCACTCAACTTCTTTTGTCGACCATGGCGAGGCCTGTTCTGAGTGGAACCTGTCTGGTTAAACCGCTGTATGGTCTTGGCCACCATGCTGCAGCTCAGTATCAGGGTTTTGGCAATCTTCTTATAGCCCATGCCATCTTTATGTAGAGCAACAATTCTTTTTTCAGGTCCTCAGAGAGTTCTTTGCCATGTTGAACTTCCAGTGACCAATATGAGAGAGTAAGAGCGATAACACCAAATTTAACACACCTGCTCCCAATTCACACCTGAGACCTTGTAACACTAAAAAGTCACATGACACCGGGGAGGGCAAATGGCTAATTGGGCCCAGTTTGGACATTTTCACTTAGGGGTGTACTCACTTTTGTTGCCAGCGGTTTAGACATTAATGGGTATATGTTGAGTTATTTTGAGGGGACAGAAAATTTACAAGCTGTACACTGACTACTTTACATTGTAGCAAAGTGTCATTTCTTCAGTGTTGTCACATGAAAAGAAGTAATAAAATATTTAAAAAAATGTGAGGGGTGTATTCACTTTTGTGAGATACTGTATATGTCAGAGCAACCGATATAATTATAACTGTGCCTGAATTTATCATATCAGGGATATTCATCGGAGAGTCTCCAATTAAACTCAATATAGTCAACTCTCATCTGCAGATCCCAAGGGAGGCCTGAATTAATACATAGTTGATGATTATCCTGTCCACCAATGAGAAGGAAGATTACACCCAGTGGGTAGGATTATTTAATCACTTCAGCCCCGAAAGGATTTACCCCCTTCCTGACCAGAGCACTTTTTGCGATTCGGGACTGCGTCGCTTTAAATGACAATTGCGCGGTTGTGCAACGTTGTACCCAAACAATATTGACATCCTTTTTTCCCACAAATAGAGCTTTCTTTTGGTGGTATTTGATCACCTCTGCATTTTTTATTTTTTGTGCTATAAACAAAAAAAAAATAGTGACAAACAAAACAATATTTTTTACTTTTTATTATAATAAATATCAAAAAAAGTATAAAAATAATTTGTTCCTCAGTTTAGGCCAATATGTATTCTTCTACATAATTTTGGTAAAAAAAAAAATTGCAAAAATTGCAATAGGCGTATATTGATTTGGTTGTGCAAAAGTTATCGCGTCTACAAACTATGGGAATAGATTTATGGCATTTTTATTATTATTATTTTTTTTTTTAATAGTAATGGCGGTGATCTGCGATTTTTATCGGCCTGCGATATTGCGGCGGACAAATCTGAAACTTTTGACACTTTTTTTGGGACCAATGACATTTATACAGCGAAGCTAAAAATAGCAACCGATTACTGTATAAATGTCACTGGCAGGGAAGGGGTTAAACTGTAGGGGGCGATCAAGGGGTTAAGTGTGTTCCCTCACTGTGTGCTAACTGTGTGGGCGCTGGGCTGGCTGGGGCCTGACAGATCTAGCTGTTCCTGATTACTGGGAACAGTAGATCTGTCATATGTCCCCCGACAGAACGGAGATCCGCCGTGTTTACACTGGCGGATCTCCGTTCTGCCTCTAACAGGTGATCGCGGGTCGCCGGTGGACATCGAGTCGTCCGACCCACGGGCACGCTCATGCAGTGTGCAGCGGGTGCAAGAGCGCGCAGCCGATGTCACACTCCCGCTCACAGCTGCGTCTGCGAGAGCCGCCATACAGCTGCGGCAATTCACGCAGCAGTGCCAATCTGCCGCCGTATTATGATGGTGGCCGGTTGGCAAGTGGTTAATGTATTGTTTACAACTGAATATATGACAAGTGAGGTAGATAGGAAAATGAGGAGATTATCCCAACACCTCATCAAGATACACACACATCATCTGAGATATCCCATCATCTGACACCTCAGTGATGCCAGGACACAGCTTTAACTGAGCTAAATGCCATTTTGGGAAGGCAAGCTACAACTAGTAATCAGCAGTAATTTTAAGAGAGTCTGGCCAAATAGCTATTTAAGCGTAACTATGTTTCCCAAATTTCTTATTCATTTGTGTGTGTGTGCAAGTATTTTATGCTAGTTGATTTGCTACCCTATTAGGTCTCCTAACACCCCACAATTTGGTCGTTGCCTTATTGGCATAACTCTAGACAAACTTCACCTGGTAATTATACTGCAGTGAGTTAACGGGTCAAGTTAGTTAGACACAGATCATTATCTGCCAAATTCTATCTAATCGGTTAGGATATCTACAGAAGGGGAAAATCATTATTGTCTCATCGGTCTATCTTAAGGTAAAAATTTAATCTTCAAACCTTGTTGCAAAATTGTAGTGTCTGTGTCCACCTATTAATCAAACTATTTATGGTGTGTATGTGATTTATTGTAATAAATATTAATTTATTCTCAATAGCTCAGTCTGTATTCACATTGATTTTGTTTGTGTTCGTTAAGAATTCTGCTTGGCTAAAAATTAACTCTGAATAATGAATTAAGTTAGTTAAATTATTCTTATATTGGAGGCAATGTGATTCAGTTTGGCTGACTAATTTAATCGTTCAGGCATTCCCTGACACCACATAATAACACTCACATATACAGTACTGTGCAAAAGGTTTAGGCAAATGTAGAGAATTCAAAATTAACAAAATAAACAGTAAATGAACAGAAGAGAAATCCAAATCAAATCAATATTTGGTGTGACCACCTTTTACCTTGAAAAAAGCATCAATTCTTTTAGGTACACTTGCACACAATTTTTGAAGGAACTTGGTAGATAGGTTGTTGCAAACATCTTGGAGCCTAGCCACAGATATTCTGTGGATGGTGGCTGCCTCAGGTCTTTGGGTCTCTTCATGTAATCCCAGACAGACTCAATGATGTTGAGATCAGGGCTCTGTGGGGGCCAAACCATTACTTCCAGGACTCCTTGTTCTTCTTTACTCTGAAGATAGTTCTTAATGACAATGGCTGCATGTTTGGGGTCAGTGTCCTGCTGCAGAATAAGTTTGGGACCAATCACATGCCTCCCTGATGGTATGGTATGATAGATACGTATCTGCCTATATTTCTCAGCATTAAGGACACCATTGACTCCATTGCATTGGAACCTCCACTATGCTTCACTGTTGCCTGCAGGCACTGATTATTGTACCACTCTCCAGCCCTTCGGTGAACAAACTGCCTCCTACCATGGCCAAATATTTAAAATTTTGACTCATCAGTCCAGATCACCTGTTGCTTTTTTATGCACCCTAGTTCCTATGTTTTTGTGCATAGTTGAGTCACTTAGCCTTGTTTTCATTTTGGAGATATGGCTTTTTGGATGCAATTCTCCCATAAAGGCCAATTCAGGTCAGACTTCTCCAGACGGTAGATGGTTGCACCTGGGAACCACTGATTTCAACCAGTTTTGTGCTGGTGGCACTGCTGCACATTTTCTGATATCGAAGGGAAGAAAGCATAAGGTGTCTTATCTGCTGAATTAAGTTTCCTTGGCCAATCACACTCCATCTACAGTCCTCAACATTGCCCATTTCATTGTGCTGCTTCAAAAGAGCTTGAACAGCACAACTTGAAACCCCTGTCTGCTTTGAAGTCTTTGCCTGGGAGAGACCTTGCTGATACAGTATAACTATCTTGTGTCTTGTTGCTGTGCTCAGTCTTGTCATAGTGTATGACAAGTGATATGAAACTGTCTTCCACAACCTCACCTTAGTAGCATAGTTTTGCTGTACCTCACCCAATTTTAAGCCTTCCACACAGCTGTTTCTGTTTCGATTACTGTGTTTCAACCTACAAGTGAAATTGATCATTACCACCTGCTTGGTATATTGGTTAATTGTACGATAGAGAAAGAAAGAGGGCGCACCAGCCTAGTGCATTATTCTAAGAGATTTTATTGTTAAAACCAAAAGATAAAAACTACTCACAAACATGTGGGTAAAAAATGCTTGTCATAGCCGCCAATCGTGGCATTCGGTTCTGTTCAGACAGCAGTCTCCAGATGGCGAAGGGGAGGACTTCAGGGCTGCTGCTAGCTGATGCGTTTCGAAGGCGTGCCTTCTTCTTCTTGTCTGAAGTAGAAAACATGCCTTTGAAATGCGTCAGATAGCAGCAGCCCCAGCTTCCTCTCTTTTGCCATCTGGAGACTGCTGTCTGAAAAGAACCGAATGCCACGATTGACGGCTATGGCAAGCATTTTTTTTTTTACCCACATGTTTTTACCTTTGGTTTTAACAATAAAATCTATTCTAATGCACTAGGCCGGTGTGCCCTCTTTATTTTAGTATCTAGTGACTACTGGGATGTCCCCTATCCTGGAGGGCAGCAAGGCCAAGGCTACCATTTCCTAAGTGACTATCCACCCAATATCGCACCATTGCGCAGGAGTATTTTTTTGCTGTTGTCTAGGTTAATCATACACCTGACTCATTCTACAAAATCCCTGACTTTATGCAAGTGTAAGAATTGATACTGATTTGAAGACAAAGGGTAGTCACGCCAAATATTGATTATATTTAGATTTTTATTCTGTTTGTTCGCTTTGTATTTTGTAAATTGATACAAATAAACAATTAAAATATATATTTTTGAAAGCATTTCTTCACAGTTGCCTAAATGTTTTCACAGTACATTATATAAAAACAGATTTTCATGTTGTTTTTTTACAAAAAAAAATCTAAATTTTATTCCTCACTCTTCTGTGAACATAATTCTGGTTGTAGACAGGATTTCCTCCTTCCACTCATGCTCAGTGCTGCTTCCAGAAGATTTTAAAAAAATTGAGGTCAAATTACAGTAGCCTATTGTACTAATTAAGGCATCCAAAGAAATATGCTTACTTTTACTGTGGTGAGTAGGTAACATACTATACCTGTGTGAAGAAGTCACTTGCGAGTATGTCCTCTATGCCAGGCCTGTTGGTGGGACAGTTCGCAAGTAAAGAAATAATCAGTCTTCTGCCACTGAGTGATATGTATGAAGGCACAGGGTAGAAGCCTTCTCTTATGAAGTATTGCATCTCTTTCTGTGAATGAGCTCTGAAGGGGGAATATCCAGTCAGGAGTGCATACCTGGATCATTGGTGAAAACATATGGAGCTGTAAATCCCTACTAAAACCTTTGCACTGTTTAACCTTTTATGCACATTTTTCTAAATATTCTAAACCTTTCAAACATTTCAGACCAACATCGGATGACATACATACATTTTTGTCATTGATTCCTGCACTGTAAGGGTCTAAAATGTATATGTAATGATCACTTCTTACATTATACATCCAAGGGCCCAGATGTCTGATTTAAAGGAGTGTCCATCCTTAGTAAGCACTTCCGGAGATAAGTAATTTGGGGTTCCACATATGACTCTGGTCAAGAAAAGGAAGAATAATTAGTTAACAGTAACTTTCTGTATGCATTTTTATAACAAAACAGAAAACAAATCTATCCTTACCCCGGAACTTTTTCGCACTGGTCTACAGTTGTTGCTAATCCCAGGTCTCCGATTTTTACGATCATGTTCTTGGCAATGAAACAGTTGCCTAAAATGACATAATAATCCTGAAACCCTAAATAGCATTACTAGATAACTAAAATCTGGGCAACATGTGCATTAAACTGCCACAGTTTTACATGCTCATTATCTCAAAACAAATTATATTTCTTGAACAGAAACAGAAGGTTTTTAGTATTTTATAAATATGTATGTAAATTTGACCATCTTAGTGTCAAACATCTTATAGATATATTTTAATGTGTTTGAAGTCTTGCTTCTGTGTATACTTTTTCAATTTTGTATGCAAGGAGGTGATAAAACCAGTATTTGTTCAGCTCTGCTTGATTGTGTTTGTGTATCTTCTCTTATTTTAAATTTTATAATTATTATACTGTGATTAGATATTGATAACATGTCCTACTAATTCAAGTGCGAAAATTAATAATAGATCCACTTTACTGTAGAAATGATTTTTTAACTCATGCAGAGGGACATAGGTTGTACATAATTGTTTATGTTTTAAAGCTGAACTCTGAGAAAAATAATTATTGTCTAAATATACTGTAAGAGGCATGTGTATTCAATCAGACGTACACACAGGATGTGCCTGGGTACACCCGAATCACCCCGTGCTTCTTGTCTCCCCCTTGTAGTGCTGCCAACTTCCCTCCTCTCCTCTCAGGAGCATGGAAGGGGCTGGTAAATATTTAATTAACCGACCACTTCCTTTTCTTAATGAACACAGTGGGCGATCTGTACTGATCGCCCCGTCTTCATTCTTAACTGAAGCATAGTAAACTGTTTACTGCAGGCTGCAAAAAAAGGGACTGGGGAATCCCTGTCCTCAGTTTCCTTCTCTGTCTCAAAAGTGAGACATCAGGGGTCTGTTTAGACCCTTTATATTTCACCAAAGCCCCATAACGATATAAATGAATTAATACGCATGCAACTTCTATAGGAAAAAAAGCATTGCTGCATGAAGTGCAGAAAACCAAGGCTGCAGGTTAGTAATCATCTCATGTAGCATTGTGTAAAAGCCAAAAAGTTTATATACTCTATGCTATGCTAAAGGTTACTGTGTGTTCACCTCATAGTGTTATCCATTGCTCCACAACTGCTTTTTTTCAACACTTTAAAGAATATCATACAAGTGGCATAATTTAGATTCTTTGGTTGTGAAATCAATTTAAGACAATGATGCAGTTTTGGAACAACAGTGATAGAAGAGGTAACAAATGTTAACAAACCTACTTGCCCATGAATGTCGATTTCTCAACTTGATAATTATTCTGTGAGTTAGACTGCACCAATAGCGTGTTTTATCATTTTTATTTGAAGTTATTAATGAAGTATTGAGATATCACAAGACCTTGGTGTCCAAATGAATTTAGTCACACCCCTGTAATAATGCACAGAACTAATTGCACTATGGGAGTGATGTAATGAATTGTGTGGTTACTAACTGTTGCTTCACCATGTGGCAAATTAAGACCCAGTATTTTTATGTCTAAAATATCATGGACCTTTGAGATCTATTGACATTGGGGATTAGGTCCCACTCTAGAGATTTCTAGATTTATTGAAACGTGACATTATACTATCCCTGGTACACATAACATGCTACTGTGCGATGATACAAGAGCTGTCTCACAAGCTTTTTTTAAAATTTTTATATAGAATATTGAAATTATCTGACAGACAGAAAACACTATAAGCAACATCACGTGCTCAGGGTTTTTGGAGAGAAACTCAGTTGTAATACATTTAAAAATAGGCATGTTATAAATGGTCTGTGACTGGGGCCTATTCAAATACATCACATCTACCATATCTGGAACTAAAATACAAAAGAATAGACAAATGCTGGACGTTGTAGATGGACTCTGTAATAATGGTAAATGTGGCCTGCAGTTAATGAATACAAGCTTGAAGGAGTGGACATACAGGCCCAAGTACCATGGGTCCATTTCAATTATTTGCAAGCAGTCACATTCTTATCAACACAAGTTTGTTTTTATGAACAGTAGTACTCTGTTCACACTGCTGCACCTGCAAGGTCGTACGACTTTGCCCACGACTTTTCCCTGTGACCTCCTTCTGACTTGATCTGACTTGGGTGGTATTTCAACCCTTGTACAGGCTCCTAAATATCATCCAAGTCAGACCAACGTAGTGCAGAAACCTTTTCTAAAGTTGGAGCGACTTGTGTAGTATCAGTTAAGATAGGATCTAATAGGGAAATTTGACATGTCATGCAACTTGGGGTCTCCCGTGTCTCAGCAGTGTGAACCAAGCCTAAGCAGTACATTCTAGCTGGAGAAAATCTTTGAACAACAAACGTAGCCTGTGATTGTGGCTACTTGAAGGATTTAAAATTACATATGATATTTGTCTTTAAAAAAAGGTTAGTGGGATGGAATTCAGAGTATTCCCAATTCAAAAGGAGATACATGATTACTGGGTGGAGGAATTATTATAATTAATGGTTGAGTCACATACCAGTGTATACAGGCCAAGTGGATTATTGTCACCAGGTGTGCCATTCAAAATTCTGTTATTATGGCCATAACCGTTTATTTCCTGACATGCAAACTTCACCTCTTCCCGAAAGTGATAAAGCTTGCTATACTGCTCCCGGGACATTTCTATTGGCCAGTGAGGAGGTCCAGCAGAGTGTCGAGCCAAGAGGAACATGTGGGTGGCAGGAAGCAGTGGCAAGTTCTGACCCGAAAATTCTGTCTGCCTGTTTTTTCTCTGCAGCAATTTTCATTTTTTAATGACAAAGTTTCTTTTTTACAAAAATTAGCTTAGCTCTGCCTTTTTGTATTATTCATTGTTCTTGGACATAAAGTCTATGAAGTCTCTACATAAAATAGTTTGTGCAAAATTATATAAATCTATGCTCACTCAGTAATGTAACATCAAAAGGAAAAATTAACCAATGAACATCTACAATTTGAGATCAAGATACCCAGTACTTCATCACTTAACAGTCTCATAGAATGCAATGCCCCTCAAGTTCTAAGTAATGAATCTTTTTATCCTGTGCCAACAATGTTGTCAAAGCAATGTAATATGCCTTTTGAATTAAAGGTGCTAGAATTGGTTTCTATACATCTGTGCTTTTTAGTTAAGGAAACAACCTGAAACATGTTGATTTATGTGATCTAAGGTATTTCTTAATTGGGTACTACCTAATCAGATATCTATATAAACAGACTAATTTGTACAAGATATGGACCTGCTTTCTGATTGCTATCAGAACACTTGTATCTCTGCATTGCTGGCATACAGATAAGTAGCTGAACACATTTATTTACTTTTTTCTTCAATATCAAGTCTAGCTGGAAGGAACAAGGAGCCTACATAAATATGTTTTACTAAAAAGCAACAAATTATTTGAAAAATTTAGGGTACTTTGATTTTAATTCTCTTTTGGCCCAGGTGCTTTGGTGCCCTCTAAAACAATCTACTAAAGGAGATGTATATATATATATATATCTTTCTTCCTAAAATAATTGCAGCATCCTCATAGGTTTAGTTTCCCCATCATTTGCAGTCTAATTCATCATTTAAAAACATAGTTTATTTCCCTGTACGTTTCTTTAGTGTCACCAAGCAAATATGCTCCTGGGTGGCCTCTTCACATTGTGGGATGATTAGCCCAGTGTAGAGATTTAAAAGCCAATCGCAAATTCTTTTTTGGGCTATCTTGCTCACTTTTATTTCAAAAGCAGGTTCCAAAAATCAAGGCTTTTCCCCCATGTAGGGGTTCACTTGCAAAACACTGGCACTAAACATAAATGATTTCAGCTTCCTGGCTATCTCAGTCTACTTGGACCCTTCATCTGACCCCACATAGACTGACGCTCACAGGCCTCAGCGTGGACAATAAACAGATTCACACACCTCTAGCGTGTGAATATCCCTTAGTACTCCCTTAAAGCATCACTTCTTGGGGAAGGAGGAGCCCTGATCTGTAGTTAGCACCTACATGAAGAGAGCTGTGCACACACATGGACCCAGGGTTGGAGGCTCCGATGTCGCTACAAAGCCTCCATGCTCCAGAACCAAAACCAGATTTTACCAATCCCTGAGAAGAACAACAAACTTGTTTCCCCTCTACAAGACCCATATCCTGGAGCCCCCTCAACATGTATGGGTGAGAACCCTATAGGACTCGAGTCCCACCTCTGCTTAGTGATTTCTTGTATGCCAAACTGTGCACCAACTGCCTTTATACACCATGACATAGCGTTAGCCTGTCACAATGCATCCTGTGTAGCTGGTAGGTTACTTGGTTTGTGAACTTTTTTACACTGTTTGCAAAACCTGACTTGTGCAATGTTTGCCTTTAGTGATATCTTTGCTTTTATTACACCTCCAAGTGTGTTTTGTCAGCTCATAAAAAGAGTTAGCTGGGTGCATTCTGACAGATCAACGGTGTTAGAGCCTGGACTTGAACCTGGGACCACTGCTGTGTCTGGCAATGACCCTTCTCGCTGAGCTACCAGACACCACCCTGTCTGATCCATTGGACAACCCCCAGCTTGTGCCTTGACTTCTGCTGATCCTTGAACCCTTTGCACTTCCTGTTTGTTAGATTATTATGCTCCCTTCAGCCAGTATCTCGCTCTTATCTTCCCTGCTGCCGTTCATATTGTGCTTATCGACCTTTAGCTTGATCTTCGATTACGCTTCTGCCTGATTCAAACCTGCAACTACTCATTGCTGACTTGTTTTACTGACGCTTCTGTTTGATCCTTTCCTGCTTATTTGCTTCTTTACCCCGGCTTGCTCACTTCTTGGTAGGGCGATCTTGAGGACCATGACCTGGTAATAACATGCAAAATTAATCTCCACCATCAGTAGCTCTGGTGAACACCGGTCAGTAATTGCTCACCTCAGGTGAGCATGCATCATCCGCAAGGGTGACTGCCTGTGTACCTATCCTGCTGGTCACGGTGGTCCCGCTACTGATATAGCAATAGCTATAGCTTCGAGCCTGACCCCTGATCATGACAAATGGGTAT
Source organism: Glandirana rugosa (assembly GCA_018402905.1). Lineage (NCBI taxonomy): Eukaryota > Metazoa > Chordata > Amphibia > Anura > Ranidae > Glandirana > Glandirana rugosa. The sequence goes on from BLSH010434633.1 coordinate 820,288, forward strand.
TTTAGATATTTTTCTGTACTTGCAGGGTCTTTAAAGGGATAAAAAAAACTGACCTACACTTACAGTAGAAGCCTCCTGCACACTGGACATTTTAACATGGCTGTTAGAGGCATCTGGTGAGTTTTTTTCTCTGCTTCTAAATGCAGCAGCATGTTAGCCTATGTGTGCATGCACACATAGGCATTTAGAGGAGCTTGGAGGCAGAAAAAAACAGCCAGCATGCGCATCCAGGAGCAGTAGAGTTTTGGCAGAAAAATGCTTGACGCATGTAAAAGCGCGCTTAGGCTACATGCATTTAGCACTTAACCTCCCTGGCGGTATGATTATGTCAGATTTTTGCGTCTCAAAGCGGTACATTTTTTCGCATAGAAATTTGGCGTTTTATATTATAGGCTTGTAATTCTTAGGAATAACTCACTTAAGACAAGAGTCTAGTAGACATCCCGGGTATGATAAAGTTTGAAATAACAAAATCATAAATTATAATATATATGAAAAAAAATATAATAAATAACTATAAATAATTATCAAAAATAATAATATAATAATAGTAAAATGTATTCAATAATGTAATCTAGTCACAAACACTGAAAATTTGCTCAGTTGCAGAATTGTTACTGTCGTCACTTTCAGTGTCCGATGATACATTTCCCCAAAAATCAGTATCACTCAATTCTTCAAATGATTATTATTTACTATTAGTGTTTTCTAGCTGATCAAAAAATGTTTTTGACGCAAAGGGACACTTTTTTATGCCATAGACGTTCTCAAGTTTCCAAGCAGAAAGAATGACATATAATATAAAAGTACATGCAGGGCACTGGACAAAACATTAGGGACAAAGGGGATGTGAAATGATTTCATACAGTAATGTAGTCTTACAGATTACAGTGTACTGTATGTTTACTGTGTGTTTCACTTTTTGAAATTCCCGCCAGGCTCCGCCACCGTGTGACGCAATGCTCGCAGGGAACGGAGCCTGGCATTACAAAGGCATTGGCCAGAGGACACAGCTTGCGGACACTGCAAACAAGAGCTTGATAAAGGAGAGCGGCTGCCACACCAATCGCAGCACGCCGGCTCAGATAACGCGTCGCTGTCCAGTGATGTCATCATCCTGGGACTCTAGCTTCTACGGAACCAAGCCTTTTTTAAGATTCCCCTGTCTCCGGCCGGTTATCAACTCACAGGGACGCTTGCTACAGTTCATGATGGTGCTATGAATCCTGGCCTATGGATGTCTCACTGATGTTACCCCTTTGAGGACCTGCTCATGTGCCTTTTATCTTCTGTCTCATGTGTGTTGCCAATTGTTGGTTTTAATAAACAGTTTTTAAAGTCTGCACTTAGAGGCACCTCTTTTCTTTTATTTTTTCCAGCCTGCAGACACAGCAGGGGACATCGCTGGATCCAGGGGACAAGGTAAGTAACCCAGCCTTGGATCCAGCAATGCAATCCCAAGTGTGGCTCGGGGTTACTGCTATTTGCAGTGAAAACATACCCCTAGCCACACTGGGGAATACCGTCAAGGAGGTTAAGCATTAATTAATTTCAATGGCCAGAATAAATTATCATTCTTGCCAATTAAACAAATGAATGCCCAAGAGCTTGATGTGCCTAAACGTGACTAAATGCATTACATGCGTTGGCTGCCAAAATGCTGCTGCCAGGAGGAGAGGCGTCTAGGAGAGATAGCAAAACTTCCAACGTGCTTGAGGCCTAACAAAAAAAAAAAGATCAGTGTGTTAAAGTGGAACTAAACCCTCCTTTTTTTTCTTTCAGCCAAGGAAGCTGCCATCTTGGCCTCTGTTTGATTTGCAACTGCCATGGTGCTGCACGTGTGATCAGTTATGACACTCGCCATTTGATGGTTTGACAGTTTGGTTGAAAGCACAAGCAAATGTGACAGTTAGTACTCCTAGCATGCTGGGCATATGCATGTTTTTTTAAACTATTAAATTGATAGGTTTAGTTCTGCTTTGACATGCAAGTGGCACTTTTGCTGTTGTCTTTATTTTTCTATAAGTAGGTTTGATTGCATGTCTGTTTATAGGCATGCACTTCTATGCATTGCTGCTTCAAGTTTGAGTTTTTAACCCTTCATCTCAATGCAAATGTTCTGTGTTTGTAAATAAACTGGAAGTTAAAATGTGCCCTTTTGAACTTGCTGTGCAGACAGAAGCAATGAACATAACTAGAATAAATAGATCACTGAAAACCCTTGCTAAAAACAGCAATGCTAAGTAACAGTCTGAGTTTTATATTTGTAGTTCCTAGAATTTCTGACATGTGTGCATGGGAGCACAAAGGGACAGATAGTTCACTGAAGCAGTAAATTAAAACCAAGCCACTGTCTAGCACATCTATCTGCTTCCTTAATTGAAAGGTCCTCTATCATTAACATTGCATACAATTTACATCTAAGTTTTGATAAGCATTAACAGACACGGCCAACATAAGCAGATCATTATTTCCAATATTTAATCTGCACTTCATAATAAAATGATTTATATATTTGTGTTTATCATCAAAGCCCTCTAGATTGCATTAACAACATAATTATAAAATAAAACAAACAAATATTCCCTGATGAATTAGCCTATCTACATTAAATCAGCACTAAACGATATCCTTGTTCTACAAAAATAATCCATATACATCCACTACTTAAAGTGTCACTAAACCCAGTAATATGAAAATAATTCCTCTGCCCCCCCACAGTGTCAACAGCTTATAAATAACCTTTTTACATTAAAATACTGCCACTATATATCTTTTGGGATGATCTGTATACCATGGCTTCCTGATAACCTGCACAGTTTGTCCATAGCTGTGTGTTCAAGTAGGAGGAGATTTCCATTACAGCCTCTATACATGCCCAGATGTGTGATGTCAATATCATGTGACCTGAACAGTGCAACTGAAACAGGAAATGTTTCATCCAGCATAAGAGACCAGACTGAGCATGTGCAGCTTTACCATCCTGCTGTGTATTATATGAACTTGCTCAGATTGACAGAGCAGGAGGGAAGGATCTATGGCATACAGGATAAAACAGCCTTTTTTAAACAATGCAGAGGATGAACCCCTTAAGTTCCACAGTGAGTATAATAAGCATGCTATGTGCATATACAGACTGATTTTACTGTTGTGGGTTTAATAACACTTTAATGGTACGGTCATTTATTTTTCATGAAATTGTCTCTTAAGCCCCGTACACACGATCAGAAAATCAGACGAAAAATACCGCTTTTGAAACAATCGTACGATAATCAGATTGTTAATACAGAGCTTTCGAGAGCCGATCATGACAGTTGATCCAAAAGAATCCAAAAGTATAGATATAGCATTAGTATTTTCTTTATATAGCCTATCCGTGATGCAGCCTTCCATTTGCTCACAATAAATATAGGTGACATTGATACTGATGTCGAATGTAGTATAGACACTAAAAAGTCATTCTTATATAGCATTTGTCTATATACACCTATTACGCTCACGCTATACTAGCGATTATGGAACTAATTTACTATATATATATTTTTACCTCTCATAGGAGTGTAAATTGCAACCTCCCCCCTCTGCACCAGGGAGGATTGAGTGTGGCCTCTTGCAAACTCCCATAACCATGGTGGAGCGCTTGACCCTGGGTGGCTGGTCGGGATGACCATGCAGCAAGCTCATGCGGCCTTTTTACATTGCACTGTTGAACTTTTTTTTAAAAACGCTCTGGATGATGGGAATTCGCATTTAAAAACCAATTTGCAGCTCTGTAAGTGTTGGATGTTATTATATAATAAGTATTCATTGTACTTTGTATGACTCTAAATTTCATATTTTTTAATATCGCAGAAGGGGTAATGCCTCCAATCCCCCTGAGGAAGGCCTAGACACCGTTGAAGGGCCGAAACGCGTAGGGGACCTCATGTGGCTCATAGCTGCACAGTTTGTCATTCCCCTCCTTTTATGTTGCAAGTGTTTTGTTTGTAATGCATGTCCCATTGATGTACAACCAGAGCTCCTTAAATAAATAATAAAAAACTGTAAGATTTTCAACAAAATCGTTTGGACTTACTTATATATTCTTTACTGCCACTAAACCCTTAATGGGGAAAATTTCTCTAGATGTATTCTAAAACATAAAGGGGATGGCAGAAATCTTGGGTCTCTCATTAGCACCTATCTTCTTCTTGAAATTTCAGTAATTTTGGGTGGTTAAACACCCTATCCCCATAAAATTCTTTTTTGAGACCATTACAAATCTTGAGCTGTATGGGTGTACCTATATCGGACATGCTTTGATTTATATGGATGAACTATATATTGTATAAGACCAGCAACATTGCTTATATAGTTATGTTTTTATTGTATACCCTGTGTGCTAGATATATCCTGATCTGATTGAATATACATTTAGTAGATACCCTTCTAAAGGTTCTTTCCATCAAACATTAGATACAACATGGATGGTTTTCGAGGAGAGGATTGGATCAGCCTTATGTCAGGTTATGAAACTGATTTTGAGCAGGGGGAACAGATTGATACTCAAATTACATCCCTTACACAGAAACTAAATAAAGTCTTAGAGAAAAAATCCGCCTTTTTTTGGCATATCAAGTTATTTGAAAGGTATATTAGGGAGGATATTAATCCCCTAGGTTTGCGAATCCAAATTTTTTCAAACCTAGAACAAATAAGAGAAGAATGTAAGAAAGAATGGGAAACAAATCTACAGAAATGTTCCCAAGAAATGATGGTTATTCTCATAAAAGAATACAAAAAACAAACTGAAAATTTAGACACAAAAATTAGTGAATTAGAAACAGCCCTAGCCCCCTTCGCACATAACGCATTGTTTATCAAGTTGCATACGAAACTAAAAGACGATCTCTCTAAATACAATAAAAATATATTACAAAAGAAAGAAACTAAATTTTGGAGGGATAAAACCACCTTTTCTGAAGGAAAAGTTTATAAATGGAGCCCCCCAAATACACATTTTAAACGATATACAACACAGAGGGACCAACAACTGTATGATACTCAAGAATTTCATACTAGATACTCCAATAACTGTGGCCTCCCACATCGTGGGCGACGCAGAGGGGGCCGTGGGTCAAAAGGCTCTGCAATACAAAATAAATGGAAACGAGTAACAGACACAGATTCAGATTATGCACAAAGCACCACCACATTGGCATCCGTAGAGGCCAATACATCTGAGCCTCGGGCTATAGGGAGAGAGGAATCAGATTCATCACAATCAGATGCATCTGGATCCCAGAACTGCGGTTACAACCTACGCAATCCTCCCATAAACAATCGTGGTAAACCTTAAACTCAGAAGTCTTTAAACTCCGCACGGGGAGCTTGCTCCCCAGCGATAAACAAAGGAGGGAAGGGTCTGGATCCCTATGTAATTCGGATACAAACAGACAATTAAATGTAATAAATTTATCATCATATGTATTGTCCTCGGCTGAGGAAGCAGTCCTCGCCAGGGGACTATCTTTTTGTCCCCAACAGAACATTGATATCTTTGAGACCATCAAAGACTTACAGCTCTTTGCACGAAAACTCCTACTCAAGTGCACCTATGCCAAAGACAGTAAACAATTGGACAATACCGATTGGTCGCAATACAGTATGCGTGAATTTAGAGCCTTAAAAGATTTAACTCTGCTCTTTGAGGAAAATAATACCATAGACCTCATCGACCAGATCGATTTGGATCAAATCTTGGAGGAAGTAAACAAGACTACATGCAATCCAACCATTTGCTTTAAAAAACCCTCCTCAAAATTTCCCCCTTTGAACACTAACCCCAATATAGTGACCTTTTTGAAACAAACACTAAAGGAGATCTGCAGTTTGCAGTGCAAAAAATCCCCCCCTGAAAACCTTTCATCTAAAGAAGTTGCCGCCTTAGAATCCTTGGCAAAAAACCAGAGTATCACTATAAAGCCATCAGATAAAGGTGGCAATGTAGTACTAATGGATAATGCATTTTACAAAATTATGTGTGAAAATATCCACCTAAATAAGGAGTGGTATAGATCCATTCCTCGAACCCTCATTGATAAATTCAATGAGGAGTTCTACACTATGATTGATTTAACATATGGTAGAGGTATAATAAATCGAGATCTGTATGAGTATGTGAAAACTAAATATCCAAGAGTGCCGACCTTTTATAGCCTCCCGAAAATACATAAAAATCCCCTCGCTCCCACAGGAAGACCCATCATTTCAGGGAATGGCAGCATATTCGAAAACTTAAGTAGAGTGATTGACGCATACCTCCAACCATATGTTACATCACTACCTTCCTTTGTGAAGGATACTATCCACTTCTTAAAACTATTGGAGGATTTAGCCATATCTTCAGAAACTTTTTTGGTCACCATAGACATAGAAGCATTGTATAGTTCCATTCCCCACTCAAAGGGGTTAGCAACTGTGCAGAAGGTGCTACAACAAGGTTCCACGCATGATGAAGCACTCGTGGAATTCCTTCTCAAGGGTCTATAGTATATTTTACATCACAATGTTTTCACATTCGATGGCTCCCACTACCTCCAGGTGCAGGGCGTAGCGATGGGGACTTGTTGTGCCCCATCCTACGCCAATGTTTACCTGGGGGTGTGGGAGCAATCCCTCCTCGGTGACGAGGACCTTGTCGAGTATACGAGCCACATTTCAGTGTGGCTCAGATACATAGACGACGTCTTCGTCATCTCGGATGGATCCAGGGAGAACCTTGTTCAATTTTTGGGACTCCTAAACCACAATAATTTCAATTTGAAATTCACGTCAGTTTTTGACCAAAAAATGGTCACTTTTCTAGATGTTGCAATTTGTAAAAGCGAGGATGGAAAATTAAAAAGCCAACTCTACAGAAAAAGCACCGCTGGCAATACAATTTTGCACACGGAAAGTTTTCACCCTACAACTTTAATAAAATCGATACCATATGGACATTATCTCCGTTTAAGGAGAAACTGCTCTGATGATCACACGTACAAATGTGAGGCGGCACTCCTTCAGAACAGACTACTAGAAAGAGGATACAGTCGGTCGTGTCTGAAGCGAGCTTTCAATCAAGCTTCACAACACACCCGACAAAATCTTCTGTTCAAACAAAAAAAAACTCTCACCACCCAATTATGATACAACACGTATCATTATGAGATATTCAAAACAGCATTCAAAAATTCATGAAATCATCAGTAGACACTGGTCTATCCTGACTGATGACCCTTGTCTACAGAGATTTTTACCACCTACTCCCTCTATTACATATAAAAGGGCAACGTCAGTTAAGGATAAACTAGTACACAGTGAGTTTAAAGAAACAGGGGAGAAGAAACATTGTCCTGCCCTAGGCACATATCCCTGTGGGCATTGTACACAATGCCCACACATCAGAAAAGGCAAAACAATGGTGCTCCCTAATGGGCGCACATTCCAGGCCAAACATTTTGCCAATTGTCAGACTAAAGGGGTAGTATATCTAATGACCTGCGACTGTGGGGCATATTATGTCGGTAAGACAAAACAGGAATACCACAAAAGAATATCAAAACATATATACAGCATGGAAATTGGAAACCATTATCTCCCGATTGGACGTCATGAGGTAGTGCGACATAATTATCGCATGCCCAAGGTACAGTTTACCGCCCTCGATCGGGTTCATCCCCCCGATCGAGGAGGAGACTGGAATAAAACATTGCTCCAACGTGAACAAAAATGGATCTTTAGACTACAGGCGACATCGTCCCCAGGCCTAAACGAATCCATTTCCTATGCTCCATTCTTGAAAGGGTTTGCGTCAGGAAAAACCCAATAATTCATAAAGAATCCTGTATATGTCCCCACATTCCCAGGTCATATGTCTGTTATTAGAAAGTACAATAATTTTTCCATGCAGCTCCCTCCCAGGTGGTTGAGGCAACTAGTTCTTTTGGGTGCTTCTCCTCCCCCCTGGGAGTATGTAATAGATTTGTTTAATATAATATTAATTATTCACAATTATAAAATATATGAATTTTTTCCGCTGTACAACTTAATGTCAACTGCAATATAAAACATATGAGTTGTTTGAAACATATGTTTAATTGTTACAAATATTTTTTTTTTCTTTTTCTTTTTTTACTTTTTGGTCCACAGTGCAGTGCATGGGACTGTCATGGCTTTGGTCTTCTCGGCCCTTTATCCGCGGCGGTGCCCCTCCTATGGGAGTTTCCCGGCCTGTTTGGAGGAGTTATATACTCCTCCCATGTACCGCTTTTGGTCCTCTTTGACGGTTCGTCGGGAGGCCCCCTGGTGGACAAGTACTGGCCGGCGGCATCCCGGATCCCTTCCGCACGGTCTGCGGCGATCACGCGCATGCGCGGCTTTCGCCGCGACCGGATATGACGTTACACGTCATTTTAACATCAGCAGGAAGTGACGGCAGTGGCCGAGGACACTTCCGGGATGCCGGGGAGCCCACACGAGGGCTGCTAGCACAGCCAGCTGATCTCCATCAGCTTTTTTGCAACACACACCCCCACAGGGAACTAGTATTTAAGACACAGCAAAGGTAAGGCAAGGACACATGGAGGTTTTCCTCCAGCCAGGCTGGAACACTGGGCTGCACTTTTCGGGTAAGAAGGACATTTTTTTCTGATATACTCCTTTTAAAAAAATGACATGTGAGCGAGATTTTCTCTCCCCTTATGTCCTCTTCCATGATTGTTACTTTTTACTATTCTTTACCTTGGAGACAGTAATAAAACTTCTGTTTCTCCGAAGTAACGCAAATTTTTTGCATATTTTTCACAGTGGTCAACGCTGGTTTTGCCTGTAAGACAGTGAATGCTTTGGGCATACCTGCCCTTAGGTCATTAGTAAGTATTTCAACCTATTTTTAATACTTTATTAGGTGTACGCATATACATAGACATATATATACGGTCCCTTTGAACCAATAAATTTCTTTATATAGCCTATCCGTGATGCAGCCTTCCATTTGCTCACAATAAATATAGGTGACATTGATACTGATGTCGAATGTAGTATAGACACTAAAAAGTCATTCTTATATAGCATTTGTCTATATACACCTATTACGCTCACGCTATACTAGCGATTATGGAACTAATTTACTATATATATATTTTTACCTCTCATAGGAGTGTAAATTGCAACCTCCCCCCTCTGCACCAGGGAGGATTGAGTGTGGCCTCTTGCAAACTCCCATAACCATGGTGGAGTGCTTGACCCTGGGTGGCTGGTCGGGATGACCATGCAGCAAGCTCATGCGGCCTTTTTACATTGCACTGTTGAACTTTTTTTTAAAAACGCTCTGGATGATGGGAATTCGCATTTAAAAACCAATTTGCAGCTCTGTAAGTGTTGGATGTTATTATATAATAAGTATTCATTGTACTTTGTATGACTCTAAATTTATTTTTTTTAATATCGCAGAAGGGGTAATGCCTCCAATCCCCCTGAGGAAGGCCTAGACACCGTTGAAGGGCCGAAACACGTAGGGGACCTCATGTGGCTCATAGCTGCACAGTTTGTCATTCCCCTCCTTTTATGTTGCAAGTGTTTTGTTTGTAATGCATGTCCCATTGATGTATAACCAGAGCTCCTTTTATGCATTTTTCATATAGTTCTTTTTTCATGATCTAATGTTAAGCGGAAAATAAATAATAAAAAACTGTAAGATTTTCAACAAAATCTTTTGGACTTACTTATATATTCTTTACTGCCACTAAACCCTTAATGGGGAAAATTTCTCTAGATGTATAGCATTAGTATCCTGGCCAGACAATTAGGGGTAATAGCGACATTGTCTGCCTAGGGAGACGATTCTTTGGTAACGGTCTTTATCAGCCATATTTATACAGGTTTTCTGTCCCTTGAGTGACCCACTACAGCACTCAAGGCCTTGGGGGGTCTTGATGTTCCTCACATGCATATGCATGTTTTAACTATGCAGAGTGTGTCGTTTATTGCTCTAGAAAGCACCCCCAGATGAAGACTCACAAGTCGAAATGCATAGGGGTACCCACTCCTATCGGGTTATAGAGCTGCTTCTGTACACTTAGAAGATTGATCAGTTTGTATACATATTTATGTGTTTGTGTTTTATATAACATGTACATTTATTCATGTGCTTTTTATTCCTATTGAAATAAATATTTGTATTTAATCCTATTTTGATTGTTTTCCTCTATAATGCCTATAAAGTCCTTTCCATATTGTTTCTGTCTATGTTTTAATCAGTACAGTTGTCGTTCGAAAATGCAATACAAATATACTACAACACATCACCTCACTTCCGATTTTTTATTCTGTTGTATGAGAATTTTCGTGAGTTAAGTAAACTCTTCCGATTCGATCTGAGATTAGCATGCAAAAAAAAAAAAATGGACGATTATTCGGCCGATAATCTCATTGTGTTTACATGGCATTAGGGCTTATTTGCACCATCTTGCTCAAATTGCTCTTCAGAGAACATTTTACAGGTGGTGAGGATGCGTTGTACTGCTTCCTCACCACCTTCTTTAACCTCTTATGCCCGACATAAGACTCTAGTGTGATCGAGCCCTTACTGTGTTCTTCTGCCTCCTTGTAACATCTTCCGTGAGCTTCTCAACCTCCCCTTTACCCCTCCATGTCTGTTTGTTGGGAATGAGAATTGCACGCTAATTGCGATTGTGTGCACTGCTCTGTGCACATTGCAAATCCCATAGTCCACTCCCTAGTCAATCTCATGAGTAAGCAAGAGAAGGTTGCTACATTCCTACATACCATGGAGAACAAATGTAGCATTCCTATAACCGGTAGTTAAAAAAAAAAAAAGAAGTTTGGAGATTTGGACGAGGCTAAGAGCAAAAAGTACTTTGTGGAGTTAAGAATACATACTTGAATTGATTTAATTTTTTTTAAACCAAAGTTTAGTGTCAGTTTAAGGGGTTTATACACATGAACATTTCAATGCATTGTATATTTGTAGCACCCTCTAGCTAGGTGCTAATGTAACATAGTTGTTAGTGTAGGAAAATTTGGCCTGGCTGAGAGCCAGGCCCAGGTTGAATCTGGGTGAGGGCTGAGTGACTCAGGGGGGCTGGGTGACTTGGCAAGCATCACCTCCGGTAACTCCCCCTGCTCTCTGGAACCTTGGAAAAGCTTCCAGAAGTAGAAGGTGGAGTCTAGGAGGAGCTGCTTGGGGTATTGATGAGGGCCCCACCAATCCCCAGAAAATTTGCCTGGCAGGGGCAGGTACCTCATAAATACTCCTGAGTCATGCCAGCAGGAGCAGTCAGGTGGAAGATGGAGATGGATTGCTGAGGAGGCTGTCGAGGGGGTGACCTCGGGCCTGGGGCTCGGGTGCTGGAGGGACCCACTACAACACATGGAGGAACCCTTTCCTGGATGCACGGGAGCAAGTGTGAGGACAGTGGGAGAGAGGGTCTGTGCATCCAGGAGTTCTCCTGAGTAGTCAGCCGGGTGGGCTGGTGAGGGAACTGTCTGGGAGGACTGTGGAGAAGTAGCCAGGAGGGTTAGTGAAAGGGGCAGCTGCAGACAGGTGGGTTGGCAGTGCCTAAAGTGTTGGCGCCGGTATCAGTAGCCACAAGGATGTACAGTATCTCACAAAAGTGAGTACACCTTTCACATTTTTATAAAATTACAACACCAAAGAAATTACACTTTGCTACAATGTAAAGTAGTGAGTGTACAGCTTGTATAACAGTGTAAAATTGCTGTACCCTCAAAATAACTCAACACACAGCCATTAATGACTAAACTGCTGGCAACAAAAGTGAGTACACCCCTAAGTGAGAATGTCCAAATTGGGCCCAAAGTGTCAATATTTTGTGTGGCCACTATTATTTTACAGCACTGCCTTAACCCTCTTGGGCATGGAGTTCACTAGAGCTTCACAGGTTGACACTGGATTCCTCTTCCACTCCTCCATGACGACATCATGGAGCTGGTGGATGTTAGAGACCTTGCGCTCCTCCACCTTCCATTTGATGATGCTCCACAGATGCTCAATAGGGTTTAGGTGTGGAGAAATGCTTGGCCAGTCCATCACTATTACCTTCAGCTTCTTTAGCAAGGCAGTGGTTGTCTTGGAGTTGTGTTTGGGGTTGTTATGTTGGAATACTGCCCTGCGTCCCAGTCTCTGAAAAGAGGGGATCATGCTCTGCTTCAGAATGTCACAGTACATGTTGGCATTCATGGTTCCCTCAATGAACTATAGCTCCCCAGTGCCGGCAGCACTCATGCATCCCCAGACCATGACACTCCCACCACCATGCTTGACTGTAGGCAGGACACACTTGTCTTTGTACTCCTCACCTGGTTGCTGCTCACACACTTGACACCATCTGAATCAAATAAGTTTATCTTGGTCTCATCAGACCACAGGACATGGTTCCAGTAATCCATGTCCTTAGTCTGCTTATCTTCGGCAAACTGTTTGTGGGCTTTCTTCTCCTCATCTTTAGAAGAGGCTTCCTTCTGGGACGACAGTCATGCAGACCAATTTGAGGCAGTGTGCGGCGTATGGTCTGAGCACTGACAGGCTGACCCCCACCCCCCCTTCAACCTCTGCAGCAATGCTGGCAGCACTCATACATCCATTTCCCAAAGACAACCTCTGGATATGATGCTGAGCATGTGCACTCAACTTCTTTCATCGACCATGTTCTTGTCGGCCTGTTCTGAGTGGAACCTGTCCTGTTAAACCGCTGTATGGTTTTGGCCACCATGCTGCAGCTCAGTTTCAAGGCCTTAGCAATCTTCTTGTAGCCTAGGTCAACTTTATGTAGAGCAACAATTCTTTTTTTCAGATCCTTAGAGAGTTCTTTGCCATGATGTGCCATGTTGAACTTCCAGTGACCAGTATGAGACAGTGAGAGCAATAACAGGAAATTTAACACACCTGCTCCCCATTCACATCTGAGACCTTGCATCAGTAATGAGTCACATGACACCGGGGAGAGAAAATGGCTAATTGGGCCCAATTTGGACATTTTCACTTAGGGGTGTACTCACTTTTGTTGCCAACGGTTTAGACATTAATGGCTACGATTTGAGTTATTTTGAGGGAACAGCAAATTTACAATGTTATACAAGCTGTACACTCACTATTTACATGGTAGCAAAGTGTCATTACTTCAGTGTTGTCACATGAAAAGATATAATAAAATATTTACAAAAATGTGAAGGGTGTACTCACTTTTGTGAGATACTGTATGCACGACATTGAACTTTTGATATGCATCTAAAAGGGCCTTGGGTTCCTGCTTGTAAAGTGCCATTGCTAAAAGTCTGACTGAGTGCTTTGTGTCAGATTAACCATCAGTGTGCCAGCTGAAGTTCTGCAAGCAAGTTTGTGCTGGAGGAAGAGAAGGAGTTGTATATAGCACTGTATACAGTAGGAGTTGTCCCTGAAGTTGTTTTAGAATCAACTGGGCAACCCATAATCTCCCCAATCCCTATCCAAGTTTTATCCCCTCAATAAAATACCAAAAAACAAAGTGCTGGACTGTTTTATGACTCTGGGAGACTGTGGAGATTTGGTGTTCCTGGCTGTGCAGGGCGGGGGTCCCATTTCAATTGCAGCTCCTACGTGGGGTGCGCTATATATGCCAAAGTGTAAACTTCTTGGCACTTTCACATGCTCGGGGAATCACAAGTGCTGTTGTACAGCCATCCATATAACTGAATAGCTGTAAACAGCCATACTCTTGGAAATGCCAATGCTTCTTTGCACTGGCCTTTATCCGCGCATGCATATCCAACATATTTTCCAAATGCATATCTTCCGCATCTGGGAAATACGCAGGTGAACACCAAGGCAAAGAAGCATCAGCATTTACAAGAGTACAGTACAGCCATTCACTTGTAACGCAATCTATACGTGGCCCCTGCAGCTCTCTGGGCAAGGGACAGTAACAGAAAAATAATGTTAAGCATATAAAATGCCTTTAAATATGCATGAGTATGAACCCTAAAAGTGGTATTAAAGGTTCGGCTTTTAAAAAAATAAAATACCGTTCTGTGCAGTGGTTTTGCACAGAGCAGCCCAATCCCCTTCTTCTTGGGTCCTTCTCTGACACTCCTGGCTCCTCCCTCTTGACCAATGCCCCCAATAGTAAGCCGCTTGCTGTGGGGGCACCAGTGCATGCTCTCACCCGAGCCCTGCTCTATGCGTCCATAAGACACATAGAGCTGCAGCTAATTCCTGCCCCTGATCTCTCCTTATTGGCTCACTGGCTGTGATTGCCAGCAGTGGGAGCTAATGGCTTCCGGTGCTGTCTCAGCCAATAAGGAGAGGGAGTCCTGGGACAGACAAGGCTCTTGTGCACATCGCTGGATTGTGAAGGAGCTTAGGTGAGTATTAGGGGGGCTGTGGGGGGAGCTGCACCCAGCCTTTACAACCATTTTAATGTACTGTAGATAGGCCAATTATTTTGTTTTATTTTATAGTTATGTTGTGTTAATGAAAGCTAGATGAATTAGATTATAAACATATATTTTGTATCAATTTATTATGAAGTGCAGAATTAATGATTGGGAAATTGGAAAATTACAACAGGCATACTTAATGCAACCAAGAGTTTAAAACGAGATTACAGCCAGTGGCGGCTCCTCCATAGAGGGCGTCCGTGCGTCGCCCCCCCTCCCCCCCGGGCTGGACTTTGAGAAAAGAAAAAATAGGCTGTCCCGGCTTTTCTGGGCCACTTGCTGTCTGCTGACAGCAATTCTCAAAGCCCATTGGTCAGCCATTAAAGTGTACCTGTGTGGGCCAACAAGGCGCACACAGATACACTGATTGGCTCTGGCCTCAGTCACTGTCCTCCAGCCAGTGACTGATTGGTCAGGTCACAGGGTCGTGGGCGGGACTGGCGTACATGCTGGTGCTTGGACTGGGAGTGTCCAGCACGCACGCCTGTGATTCCTGCCGGGGTCCTGGCTGAGGTCGTACTACTGCTGTGTACTGGCTGCAATATACCCCTATCTGTATACTGGCTGGATACTGTGTACTGGCTGCAATATACCCCAATCTCTATACTGGCTGCATACTGTGTACTGGCTGCAATATACATCTATCCGTATACTGGCTGCATACTGTGTACTGGCTGTAATATACCCCTATCTGTATACTGGCTGCAATATACACCTATCTATATACCGTCTGCATAGTGTTTACAGGCTGCAATATACCCCTATATGTATACTGGCTGCATACTGTGTACTGGCTGCAATATACTCCTATCTGTATACTGGCTGCAATATACCTCTATTTGTATACTGGCTGAAATATACCTCTATCTGTATACTGGCTGCATACTGTGTACTGGCTGCAATATACCCCTACCTGTATACTGGCTGCATACTGTGTACTGGTTGCAATATACCTCTACCTGTATACTAGCTGCATACTGTGTACTGGCTGCAATATACCCCTACCTGTATACAGGCTGCATACTGTGTTACTGGCTGCATACTGTGTTACTGGCTGCAATATACCCCACCTGTGATGCTGAGATGTATACTCCTGACACAATATGTAGAATAAAGGGGATAGAGTGGGCGGATTCTATAAGGGGTGGGGCTTATGAGAAGTGGGACGGGGTCAAAAATGAATGGCGGGGCCTGGCTACCCCCATCCTAAAACTTCACCAGCCACCACTGATTAATCCCCAAACCAAAAATATAATGACTGCATTTGTTTCCTTTTTCCCCTTCTGTTTTCCCATGGTGATCAGGCCAGTAACACATCTCCTGTATTAGAGTGCCCTCACTCTGGATGCAGGAACCAATGGGCACAGCAGACAGTAGCATTGTTATTCTGGGGGGGGGGGTCAGTTAGGGTAAATGTACTAGTAGATTCAAATACACTTTAAATACAGATTGAAGCCAAACTCCAGCTAATGCTTTATAAGCAGCTACAGCAAACCATTTTTTTTCTTTTTGGGCAGTAAAAGCTTCAGCCAATCAGGGCATAGAGCACTGTCAGAGTCATGATTGGACAATGTCATCATGTCTTTATCCAATCATGGCTCATTCTCGCCCCAGAGTATAAAAGTATTCTTTCAATGGCAGCCATTTTCAGTGTGATTTCAGCGCGGAGAGAGATAGAACAGGGGTCTGTTCAGTGCTATTAGTTAGTTAGTGTGCTATACTGTGCTATTGGGCTTCAATTGTCAGTGTAGAATATTAGTTTAGTGTCAGTCTAGGGATAGTGTGAGTGTAGTGAGGAGGACCATCACTCAGCTTTGCATAGTGTGCAGCTAGACTAGGGACAGCTCAAATAGTTTCACTGTAGTATAGTGAGACTGTGTCATTCATACATACATTAGTGTATATGTAGAGTAGGGACAGCTCAGATAGTTTCAGTGTAGTGTAGTGAGACCGTGTCACTAATCTTTACATTAGGGTATAGCTAGAATAGGGACAGTTCAGATAGTGTCAGTGTAGTGACGGTTGAACACCGTATATTTGATTCCGTTACTGCCAGTTTAACGCCAAATAGTTGTGTGCGTTACTGCCAGTGTAATGCCATATCGTTTTTTGCATTACTGCCAGTTTAACACCATATAGTTTTGTGCATTACTGCAAGTTTAACGCCATTTACTTCTGTGTGCATTACTGCCAGTTTAACACCATATAGCTTTGTGCATTACTGCCAGTTTAATGCCATTAACTTCTGTGTGCGTTACTGCCAGTTTAACGCCATATAGTTTTATGTGCATTACTGCCAGTTTAATGCCATATAGTTTTTTGCGTTACTGCAAGTTTAACGCCATTTACTTCCGTGTGCGTTACTCCAAGTTTAATGCCATATTGTTCTGTGTGCGTTACTGCAAGTTTAATGCCATTTACTTCTCTGTGTTTTATAAACAACAGGTTGCGCTAAAATGACGGCAGGTACATATAGCATGCATCCAATAAATACGTGTAAATCATACAGTCCAAATAAACATAAATGGTGTAGATGAAAGTAGAGATGTAGATGTATCTTCACAGATATAGACCACTGTGTGATAGTTCAAATTCAGTAGTGATACCTCCACCTCACATCTAATGTAGCAGAGTTGGCTTGGGTGAACCACAGAGGTAGTGGAAAGGATGAGTTTTACCTGGGGGTGTAGAGAACCTTATTGGACTGCTATCCCACCAATGCCGGGAGGCGGATCCGGTTAGCCCTTTCCACTACCTCTGTGGTTCACCCAAGCCAACTCTGCTACATCAGGACCCCAAGATTGTCGTATTTATCCCCAGGGGGGACCCGGGCTGGGGTATAGCCAAAGCGCTTATGCGCTTACATCTGGTAAGCAGTTATTAGATGTGAGGTGGAGGTATCACTACTGAATTTGAACTATCACACGGTGGTCTATATCTGTGAAGATACATCTACATCTCTACTTTTATCTACACCATTTATGTTTATTTGGACTGTATGATTTACACATATTTATTGGATGCATGCTATATGTATCTACCTGCCATCATTTAAGCGCAACCTGTTGTTTATAAAATAGTGTGTTTGAAGTACATGGTTAGTACTGTTTGGTTGCAGCTGTGGTTACTTTTGTATAGTCTAGTGTTATCCTCCTTTGTATTACTTCTCTGTGTGTTGCTGCAAATGTCATATAGTTCTGTGCATTACTTTAAGTTTAACGCCATATAGTTCTGTGTGTTACTGCAAGTTTAACACCATATAGTTTTGTGCGTCACTGTACGTTTGACGCATTATAATGTAGTATATTATAGTGTATCCGTGGAGTGTGTCTGTGTAGTGTGAGTACTCAAATTAAAGTGCACCAAACACCACTTTACATTGATTAAAGTGCATCTACATACAGATTTCCACTTCTTCTTTACATTTACTAATAAGCACCTCCCCCCCCTCCCAATAATGTCTCGGAGGACAACAAGGAGAAGCAGACATTCCTGTGGCACTGTAAGGAGGCCAGCAACAAATGTGTCCACAGGCAAAAGTGGACATGGTGGTCTGTCCTCAGGCAGGTCATCATTTCCTCTGTTTAGTGAGTTTGTGCTATCCAGCCAGAGCATGCAGGGGAGGTGGTGGACTTAGTGCTTTTATATAGTCTAGCCCGGTGTTATCCTCCTTTGTATTACTTCTCTGTGTGTTGCTGCAAATGTCATATAGTTCTGTGCGTTACTTTAAGTTTAACGCCATATAGTTTTGTATATTACTGCAAGTTTAACACCATGTAGTTTTGTGCGTCACTGTACGTTTGACGCATTATAATGTAGTATATTATAGTGTATCCGTGGAGTGTGTCTGTGTAGTGTGAGTACTCAAATTAAAGTGCACCAAACACCACTTTACATTGATTAAAGTGCATCTACATACAGATTTCCACTTCTTCTTTACATTTACTAATAAGCACCTCCCCCTCCCTCCCAATAATGTCTCGGAGGACAACAAGGAGAAGCAGACATTCCTGTGGCACTGTAAGGGGGCCAGCAACAAATGTGTCCACAGGCAAAAGTGGACATGGTGGTCTGTCCTCAGGCAGGTCATCATTTCCTCTGTTTAGTGAGTTTGTGCTATCCAGCCAGAGCATACAGGGGAGGTGGTGGACTGGCTTGCTAAACCATCCTCATCCTCCTCATCCTCTGTCACGCAAGCAGAGACAAGTGTACAGTCCCCTGCAGTTGCCAGAGTGGATAAACCTGCCTCCTTATCCACATCTATTCCTGCCATAGCCCCAACATCAGCCATGGAGGAGTCAGCTGAGTTATTTGACCACAGCATCAGCCACTTGCTCCTTGATGATGCCCAGCCATTACTGGTTTCAGATGTTGGTTCTGAGGTTGAGGATGACAGGAACATGAGCATAGAGAGAGGGGAGAACACTGGTAGACAAGAGTACCTCTATAGGGTTATGGTGTGAAGGCACCACCGACACCCAAAGCCCAATTTTTCCACACTCTTTACTTCTATCCAAAGTCAAAATGGCACCAAAATGTATCCAAAAAATCTTAAATCTTGTTCCCAGTGCACTACATTGTGGTCTCATCATACACACTGGCTCCCCAACTTTTGCTGAGCAAAATAAAGGCAGCTTGCAGGGAAAATTTATTTTTTTGGGTTTATAAATGCAATTATTGCTGCAGCAGATTCTAGACATGGTACAGATCTGCCACTTTACAGGTAGACTACCCCCCCCCCCCCCCAGGCACTATATTGGAAGGAATTTTTCATTTTTATGCTTTCACTTTAAAAATCAAACTTTTTTCATTGATATATGTCCCCCAGGACAGGACCCAGAAGCCTATAACCATTGTATGCCCAATTACTTCCATATAAGCCTTCAAAATGGGCATTTTTGATTTTTGACGTTCGGGTCCCATTGACTTTAACGGGGTTCGTTATTCGGGCCAAACTTTCCCAATGTTCGAAAGTTCTGGTGCAAACCGAACAGGGGTCCGTTCGGCCCATCCCTATTCAGAAACACACACTATACCCAACACATTAGGCAAAGCGTTCAGAAGCACATAACATACCCAACACACTAGACAAAGCATTCAGAAGCACACACCATACCCAACACACTAGACAAAGCATTCAGAAGGACACAACATACCCAACACACTAGACAAAGCTTTCAGAAGCACACAACATACCCAACACACTAGACAAAGCATTCAGAAGCACACAACATACCCAACACACTAGACAAAGCATTCAGAAGCGCACAACATACCCAATACAATAGACAAAAAAAAAAAAAAAAGTACACACCACATCCAGCATTTTAGACAAAGAATTCAGAAGCACACACCATACCCAACACACTTGACAAAGCATTCAGAAGCCATACCGAACACACTAGACAAAGCATTCAGAAGCACACACCATACCCCATACTAGACAAAGTATTCACAAACAACCATACCCAGCACACTAGACAAAAGTATTCAGAAGCATAGACCATACCCAACACACTAGACAAAGCATTCAGTAGCACATACCATACCCAACATGCTAGGTAAAGCATTCATAAGCATACACCATAATCAACACACTAGACAAAGTATTCAAAAATACAAACCATACCCAACACACTAGACAAAGTATTCAGAAGCATAGACCATACCCAACACCCTAGATGAAGCATTCAGAAGCTCACACCATACCCAACACATTAGGCAAAGCATTCAGAAACACACATCATGCCCAGCACCCCAGATAAAGCATTCAGAAGCTCACACCATACACAAAGCTCACACCATACCCAACACACTAGACAAAACAGAAGCACACACCATACCCAACACACTAGACAAAACTTTCAGAAGCACACACCATACCCAACACACTAGACAAAACTTTCAGAAGCACACACCATACTAAACACACTAGATAAAACATTCAGAAGCACACACCTTAGCCAGCACATTAGACAAAGTATTTAGAAGCACACACCATACCCAGCACATTAGACAAAGCTTTTTAGATGCACACACCATATCCAGCACACTGAATAATAGCACATAGAAGGGCACCATACAACCAACTCAATGGATATGGCACACAGAAATACATACAATACATAAAATACAGCACACAACAGCAGCATGCACGATACGCAAAGCATATCTTGTGGCAAACAAGGATGCTGTAGTGTGGCGGGGTGCTTATTTCTCTCCTTTATGTTGTTTCTGCATTAAAATATTATGATGTCCATATAGCAGTCTGCAATTTGGTAACTAAAGTCTCATAAGCTAGTGTATATCTTCAATATAGAGGCTGGGATTTTTTAACTCTATTATTGTTCCAAAGGTAACTATCACTTTCTGCCCTGCGTCACCTTGACCAAAGTGGTACAAAATCTTCCACTTGACAGTGGTTTTAAACACTTCCCCACTTTGCTCAAGTTTTGGCTTTAGATAAACTTTAGGTGAACCAGTTGCTTTGCCCTGCATGGGCTGACCTGTCATCGACTAAAGCTATGAATGAATGAAGTAGATGTGTAAACAGCTAAAAGTATCTTTTGCCAACTGACACTGGGGATTATGTGAGTAGTTCTCTGTTTTATTACATGTAGACTATTATGAAGTGCCAAATGCTCTGAGTCTGTGTGTGGAATGTCCTATTTTTGGAGCCAGACTGACTGAATAGTTAGAGGAGACACTACGTAACTTTTCTGTTTTTAATTTGAAAATATTTGCAAACTGCAGTGAAATGAAAGCACACAGATGACAGTGCATGCTCGACAAAAGGGTATTCCATGAATCTGCTGCAAGTCATAATGCACAATTGTGAGCATTTACAATTCAGTAAACCTTGATATTGCTTATATGAGAATAAGGTTGCGTTAGTAAAGTTGTAACTAAGCCACAAGTAATTGTGCAAGGGGAACACATGGCTGACTATGATGTGCTGTAAGCATGCGCAAACATTTTTTTAGGAATCAGTCAGGGACAAAACTCCTGCCTCAGAAGCATCTGATTCATTCATAGTGAAGCTGAATAGATTCACAATCATTGGCTGGGAACTACTAAACAGCTTGTGAGTTGAGAAATGCCTTTTGGGACAAACTCCTTTTAAAGAAATGCTAATGGCTGAGTTGACAGTCACAAGAAAAATGTTTTGTACATAAATGAGGTTTTTTTTTATGTTTTGATTTTATTTTATTGTTCATTATTAGGTATTAAAATTTTCAATTTGTCTAATGGTATGGTATCTAAGACAGAGGTTTGTTTACTAAAGGCAAATAAACTTTTCACTTTGCAAGGGAAGTTGCCCTTTGCATGGAAACTCTCCCCAAAGCTTAGTGAATGAGGTGAAGCCCTGCTGACTTCCATAATCTAATCAGGTGCAAGCAAAAGTGCATTTATTTTTCTTGTACCTGATTGGGTATTTGTGGCAACGTGAAATTTCATCACATTCACTAAGCTCTGGGGTAATTTCCAATGCATAGTTCAACTTCCCTTGCAAAGTTAATAGCCTATTTGTCTTTAGTAAATCAATCCCTTATGATCTGTAATATAGGTATACCCTTTTGGATATAATAATTACATTTTATTTAAATATTTAAAATTGAACTGCTTACAATGATTTCTAAATACTGCTGTGCAATATAAACAGATTTAAAGGTGATGTTCAATACTCATCCTTTTTCTAAGTGTCCTTATTTAATGTCCTATTATTAGATTTCTATTTTTACTTATCTCTCTCCACCATCCTTTTACATTTAACTGCCTTTTGAACCATGGTTTAAAAAGAGAAACACATGGCACTTATAAGAATATCAGTTTAATGTAAGAATGTGTACCACAATAAGAATAAGTTTGTGAAGTACACTTGTGTGTACTACAGTTTAAGCACTTTAGACATAAGGCTCACTCACTGAAGGTTTCTGCTAGAATTATTAATCCAAGAAATCAGTCTACAAGCGGATGGAGGACCCCTTATAAGAGCATCAATCACATCAAGGAGAAGCAGAGACACAACTGTTATAAGTTCACCCAATGCTGTGGCTGAATTACAATGTGCACATCTTAAACACTTCACATAGAGTTTTCACACTGGAGGAAACTGTCAAATTTCTTAATCCAAGACTTCACTCAAACGAATGAAGAATCTCCTCTCAGAGCACCAATCACATCATCTGCAAGTATACAAATATAAATGGACAGGCTCCCTTGATGTAGTGAGCAGCACACAATTTGGGGAACCATGATAACAGCACTTTATTGTTATACCAGAAAAAGAGGTGGTCCACTTAGATTTTTTTGAAAGAAACCTTTTATGAACCTTCTGCACAGGTTTTATTTCCTTTTGGTGGTGATCCTACTTTAAAACGCCCTCACCATGGTTCGCAAAATGGTGGTGCTCAAGTATTACATCAGGTGAGCCTTTCCATTTCTGTCCTTATACCTTCAGATGATGTGGATGCTTCTCTAAAACAGTTGTGATTTAGACAATTCAGTAGGTGGCCATACTTTCATTGAGTTACACCTTAAAATTATACTCTAAAGCCCCTTTCACACGGGACAGATCTGCTGCTCACTGTGCAGGGATGGACCTATCAGAGCCCTGCTGTTCTCTATGGGGAGATGGATGGATGGTGAACGTATCGCCACCCATCTGTTTTGAGCGGATCTTGTCAGATTGGATGGCAGGTGGATGTCAGCGGACACATCTCTGCTTACATCCACCTGCCCATAGGAGTTAATGGATGGCCTGCTCGGATCCACCTGAAAAACGGACAGGTGGATCCGAGCGGGCCGATCGTGTGAAAGGGACCTTAGAAGTCCCCTTTGTTTCTGTTTATTATTTATTTATTATAGGTATTTATATAGCACCAACAATTTATGCAGCTCTTTACATATACAATATATTGTGCATTCACATCAGTCCCACACTGCACTCTTTTTACTACGATACAGGATTGGCGCTAACTAAAAGCCAAATACACCAAAAAATGTTCCCTCTGTTGTACCTCTGACTGTGACTATGCTCTTCACAATAATATTTCTAGCTCTGCGGCTGTGACCATTTTTAAAGAAAAAATTAACAGTGTTTGCTTGTAAACAGAGCCAACCCACCTTTCTGGTGGTCAGTGATATCAAACTTGGGCACTTTTTTTCTAGCACTGCTGCTTCCTGGCTGCTGCAGGTAATTAATACTGTCAGATATGTTGAATACCTGCTCCTTTTGCCAAACACTGTGGTTTCTCTCAGTAGCTCATACATCGCTACAGGATATGACACCAGAAAATGTCACATAGATGCAGGAGCTGGGGAACAGCAAAATGGCAGAGTTTGAGACATGGACCACCAGAAAGGTAAATTAAATGCTCTTTTTTCTTCAGGTCTGGTTCTCTTACCAAGTGACACTATGGTGACAGGGTCACATTAAACAAGACACTGGCACCTATAGGTTCTCTGACAAATCTACTTATGTAGGAAAACAATGGCAAATAGGAAATGAGGAAAGAAAAACAAGATGTGGTGGTCACTTTATTATCCATTACAATATTAGTAGAGAGGAATTAAAACCAAGGTCTGGTGTCACGGCATGGAAGGGGACTCTACAAGGCCCTGAAATATTGACAAATCAACTTCTGTGGCATTCAGGGGTTTATTAAAGGCAAATAGACAGTTCACTTTGCAAGGGAATTATCCCTTGAGCTTAGTGAATGGGGTGAGGCTCTGCTGACCTCCATCATCCTGTCATGTGCAGTCAAAAATGCTTTTTTTAAATAAAATTCTCCTTGCAAGTCATTGTATATTCTTTGCAAAATGAAACTTTACCACATTTAATTAAGATCTAGAGCGAGAGGCGTGGCTTGGCGCGAACGGGAGCGGACGCTTCAGGAAAGAGCTCCGTACCTAATCCCGAGAATCAGGGTGAATCCTCGGAGTAGTGGAGAGTGTAAGTCAAGCCATCTACATCACCCGACCCCACACACTCTGGGCTACCTCCCAATACCAAAATTGACACACATTAAAGCCGTGCGGTGCCCGCGGACCGGCAGGGGCCTGCTCCATACGGAACCTGCACCGGACCATCCGACTCGGCCAGCAGCCTTAATCCCTCCATAAGCGGCTGTAGAGGCGGTAGGACAGCCCAGGGACCCCTCGCAAAGTGCGGTGTTCTAACTCCGCCGATTACCTACACTGAATCGAGCGGGCCCCCTCTACGCGAGACCGGGGATTCACTGCGGCCTACGGAAGCCGCCATCTTGGGACTCCCAAAACCCGCAGCCTGCTCCATACAGAAGCTACACAGGACCATCCGACCCTGCAAGCAGCCTTAATCCCTTC
>BLSH010434633.1:868792-880901 GCA_018402905.1 Glandirana rugosa
TTTTACCATAATGGTGATCCACCTAACGGACGTAGAAGACTTAAGTACCGGAAACGGATGACAGTCCTTGGTACTTAGTTGTGATAAGGAGGATCTGTGATGAGGGGAGTCTGATGAGGGGATCTGTGATTGGATGACCTGTGATGAGGGTGGTCTGTGTTGGGGGGATCTGTGATGGGATCGTCTGTGATGGGATGGTCTGTGATGAGGGAGACTTGCCCGGCTGACGTCCCTTCTGGTTCCTGATCCTGTCTTCTGCCTCCGACTACACTGATCTCTGGCTTCCTGATTTACTGGCTTGTTCTGAGACTACACTTTTGGCTACCGAACCCCGGCTATTTTTTGACTACGTTTACTATGTGTAAAATTTTTTTCATTTTATTAAAAGGTGTAATTTTTCCCGCATTTTCTGTCTCCGTCTGATTCATGGTTCCTGACAGTAGGCAAAGGCCATGAATTCAGAAGATGCAGGCAATCCACCTAGTGGTAATACCATTTTGCCATAGCGTTTATGGTTTGCCATAACGTTACAGACGCTCCTGACTCGCACTGCTCACCTGGATCCTCCCACTGTGTTGCGGGCTGTCCTTGCTTCTGCTCCAGTCTCTGTGCAGGCACCCTCCTCAAATATTACCTCTGTAAGAGGTATGTCTGGTTCCACTCCGCTTCCTCAGCGATTTGGGGATGATCCAGTTCAATGCAGAGGGATATACTTTGAGATGCTGCCCCAGGTGTTCCCAACGAACAGAAGCAAAGTAGGCTTCATTATTTCTTTGCTTTCTGATAGAGCTTTGGCCTGGGCAAACCCTCTATGGGAGATGCAAAAAACCCATTGTCCTGAGTTACCCTGAGTTTGTGGCTTCCTTTAAAAGGGTATTTGACATTCCTGCATGCTCCACTTTTGCTGCCATGTCTCATGTCCTTCAAACAGAGTGTGAGAACTGTTGCCGATTATGCCATTGAATTCTGTACTCTGGCAGCAGAGGTCGCTTGGAACAATAAGGCCCTCGTGGCTGCTTTTTCTCATGGTCTCTCAGATAACATCAAAGATGAGATAGCAGCCCGAGACATACCTACAGATCTGGAGAACTTGATCATGTTTGCCATTCTCATTGACTCCAGACTCCGAGAGAGACCTTCCTGTAAGGATCGCTTGTGGAAACCTCCTGTACATTTGGCTTCAAGCTTTACAGTCCCTTGCCTCCCTCACCTCCAATGCCTCCTGGTACCAAATCCGCCGGTGAAGTAGGATCCATGCAGTTGGGTTTCACACATCTCTCTGTGTATGAGACGGCCTTTAGAAGGAGGGAGAGAGTGTGCCTTTATTGTGGCCAGGCAGATCCCTTTTGAAGTCGTGTCCTACCCGTCCGGGAAATGCTTGCACCTGAGGTCCTGTAGGGGACAGACGTTAGGTAGCGTTGTTACGTCCCAAGTTATCCTGACGGAAAAGCCTCTAGTTACGGTTACCCATTCTTGGTCTGAGCTGTCCATCAATACACAGGCTCTAATCGACTCTGGGGCTACAGGCCTGTTGATAGATAATGCCTTTGTGTCTAATCTCTTGATTCCCCTGCAGCTTCATGCCACTCCACTTGCCATTGAGGCTATTGATGGAAGACCTGCCCATTTGACTCATGATACTGCTCCATTGACCATGGCCGTAGGGGCTCTTCACCATGAGATAATCCAATTTCAAGTAATTTGCTCACCTCATTACCCGGTGGTTATTGATTATTCTTGGCCACAGAGGCACAACCCCTCTTTTGATTGGCTTTGTGCAGAGGTTCTTTCGTGGTTGCCACAATGCAGTAAAATGTGTTTACAGAAAGTGGCTAAGATCTTGTGCACCTCTTCACTCTCCTCCTTGCCAGAGGAATACCCTGAATTTAGCGATGTCTTTGACAAAGGTCAAACTGGTAGTTTGCCTCCACACCGGTCGTATGATTGCACTATTGATCTTCAACCTGGTGCCATGCCCCTTCGTAGCCGGGTTTACCCTTTGTCTGTCTCGTAGGATAAAGCCATGGAGGACTATGTTGCCGACACACTTTCTCGAGGGTTCATCCACAATTCCTCATCTCCTGCTGGTGCTGGCATCTTCTTTGTGAAAAAGAAGAGTGGTGAACTGAGACTTTGTATCGATTATAGGGGTCTCAATCGCATCACGATTAAGACAGCTTATCTGATTCCGATGATTACGGAGTTATTTGAGTGCCTCAAGGGAGCAATGGCTTTCACAAATCTCGATCTGAGAGGGGCATACAATCTCGTGAGGATCAAGGAGGGCGAATACCTAGTAATGCCGCTTGGTCTTTGAAACGGTCCTTCAGTTTTTTCAGGTATTCATTAATGATGTCCTCTGAGATATGTTGCAGAAATGTGTGGTGGTTTATCTCAACGTTATTCTTATATATTCCAAATCTCTAGAGAGCCACCACACAGATGTCTACTGTGTGCTACAGAGGCTGAGAAACAATAACCTGTATTGTAAGTTGGAAAAGTGCAAGTTCCATCGTGAACAGGTTAAATTTCTGGGTTATGTCATTTCTACTGGCGGTTTTTCGGTGGACCCAGAGAAACTATCTGCAGTTCTACAGTGGTCTAGACCCGTAGGTCTACGTTCGCTACAACATTTTCTTGGCTTTGCCAATTATTATAGGAAATTTATCCATAACGTTTGTTCTCTGGTCTGATATCACCAGAAAGGACAGTGACCCACAGAATTGGATTCCGGATTCCATTAAAGCCTCTGAGTCTCTCAAGGCTGCCTTTGTTTCAGCTCCTGTGCTGGCACATCCTGATCCTCCTTTACCCTTCATTCTTGAGGTTGATGCATCTGAGACTGGAGTAGGAGCCCTTCTGTCTCAACGTCCTACTTCTGAGAGTGCTATGCATCCTTGTGGCTACTTTTCTAAGAAATTGTCTCCTGCTGAATGCAATTACGAGATTGGGGACAGAGAATTGTTAGCTATCATTTTAGCTCTTAAAGAATGGAGGCATCTCCTCAAAGGTACCACTGTGCTGGTCCTCATTTTGACTGACCATAAGAATCTCACGTTCTTGTCTGAGGCAAAATGCTTATCTTCCAGATGGGTGCAATGAGCTCTCTTTCTGTCGAGCTTTAATTACATTCTATTTTAATTACTCATTCTTACCCGGTACTAAGAATGCAAGAGCTGACGCATTGTCACGACAGTTTTCCTCTGCTTCCAAGATGGAGTCGGTTCCTGCTCCTATGATACCTCCCGATTGTATTCTGGCCACTGTTTGTACTAGCCTCACTTCATTGTGACATGTCACATGGGTGACTTAATTTTTGCCACTCAGATCCATTCTCCTCCCAAGAAACCTGGTGGCCGCTGCTTTGTCCCTCATAATCTCCACACTGCTTTGCTCCAGACTTACCATTCTCCCAAGGCAGCTGGCCAACCAGGTAAGAATCAACTCATTTGGGCTATTTCTAAACAATTCTGTTGGCCTAGTCTCCGTGCTGATGTAACCGCCTTTGTAGCCACTTGTTCCTTGTGTGCTCAGAGTAAGGTTACCACGACACCTTCCAGTGCGTCTCCTACAGCCCATACCCAATGGAGAGAGGCCTTGGACCATCTGTCTATGGATTTTATTGTGGAGTTACCCAACTCCTAGGGCAATACAGTTATTCTTATGGTGGTTGACCATTTCTCAAAAATGTCACATTGTATTCCCACATCCAAAGAACTGGCATTAATTTTTGCTCGAGAGATCTTTCGGTTACATGGGCTACCCAAGTTATCATCTCGGACAGGGGTAGCCAGTTGTCTCCAGGTTTTGGCGAGCCTTTTGTGCACAGTTAGGAATTCAGCTTTCCTTCTTCTCTGTGTGTCACCCGCAGTTCAATGGGGCAGCAGAACGAGCCAACCAAGCCTTGGAGCAGTTTCTATGTTGCTATATTTCTGACCACCATAACAACTGGTCATACCTCTTTCCTTGGGCAGACTTTGCTCACAATAGTGCCATCAATGCTGCTTCCCGATTGGCTCCATTTATGGTGAATTATGGTTTCCATGTTGCTTAACTCATTTGTTCCTCAACAAATTCCTGCATTAGAGGAGCATCTTTGTGATCTTCGTTCCAGTTTCAAGAGTCCTTGTGACATGCCAGTGATAAGGAACACGGAGTCTGTACCTAACTGAAACTGGCACCTTGGTTTATTGGGCCTTTCCGTATTCTCCGTAGGATCAACCCAGTGGCTTACGCATCAGATCTTCCTTCTAAAATGTGTATTTCAAATGTATTCCATGTCTCCTTATTAAAACCTTTGATGTGCAATCGCTTCACCACCTTGGTACCATGTCCTCACCTGGTTCAGATGGAGGACCATGAAGAATATGAGATGCAATGGATCATTGACTCCCATAGGTTCCGAGGGGCGCATACAGTACCTGGTTCATTGGAAAGGGTACGGACCGGAGGATTGCTCTTGGGTCTCATCCTCGGATGTACATTCTCCTGTCCTCCTCTGTGCTTTCCACAGACATTTTCCTCTCAAACCTGGCAGCCCTCCGAGGGGGAGGGGTGGTTGAGGAGGGGGTACTGTCAGGACTGGGCTCTCAGCCCTCCTTTCACAGTGCTCAGGCTGCTCAGCTGTCGGTTAATTGCCAGCACTCATTGTTCCACAGCGGCTCACCTGGTCATCACTTCCTGCTCATCAGTACTGCTTATAGCCAGCCCCTTCTGGCTATTTAACCTGCCTGGTTCATTCCTTCCATGCCTTCACCTTGGTCAAACATATCTGGAGACTCTCTGCGGAGTTCCTGTTGAAGACTTGCCCAGCTGATGTCCCTTCTTGTTCCTGATCCTGTCTGCTGCCTCTGACTATGCTGATCTCTGGCTTCCTGATTTACTGGCTTGTCCTGACTACCTGCTTTGGCTACTGAACCCTTACTATGTTTTGACTATATTTACTATTTGTACCATTTTTACCATTTTACTAAAAGGTTTACTTTTTATTTTTATTAAAATGTTTACTGCATTTTCTGTCTCGGTCTGATTCCTGACAATAGAAAAAACACCCTTGGTATTCTCTCAGAGCAGAATAAGAGATCCCAGGCTGTATCTAATTTGGTGCTGGGACACATGGCTGCTCAGGGTGCCTCTACCTCAACAAGTTTAAAGGACAAAACGTACCAAACTCCCAGCTAGAGGCAGGCAACTGCAGCCCTCACATCACAGTCAAATCACAGCACTCATTTTCCTTGGCATGTGATGATGCTGACCAATGACTGGGACATAAGAACTTACCTTAAATCCTTATTGACTGAATCCAACCTTGAACTGTTTAGGGTCAAAGCAACATATAAACAGAAAGATTAAAGCGGAAGTAAACCCATAAATTTAACAGTTAAAAGAAACACAGCACGTGCCAGAAATGCAACTGTCACATTGTTTGTGCTCTCAATCAAACTGTCCAACCATTCAATGGCTGATCTTATAACTGGTCACATATGCAGCATCATGGCAGTTGAAGATTAAACAGAGGCCAAGATGACAGCTTCCTTGGCTGAAATAGGAGGGTTAACTTCTACTTTAACTCAAATGTGAAACTGTCCAGCTTGGACAAATTAGAATTGTTGGAATGTAAATATGAAAAACTTGCATGAAAAACATTATTGCTACAGCCCGATGACTATGCAGGGCACGAGGAAAGACACTTGCATAAAAAGTCTGTTAGAGGCAGCCACAAGATTTGATCATGGTTCTCATAGGCATATTCAACCAGATACACAGCAACAAGTCCCCTGAACACATAGACATGTAAAGAGCCCACAGACCTCCCCAAGCTCCCTGCCAGGACTCTGAAGAGCCCTGTGTCATCATATGTGTAGCACCCCCATAGTGATAGGTGCTGTGTAAATAGTTTTTTTTGATTGGAGAGGCAAATTTATTCAGGCCTGACTGTTGTGCAGGCCTGATTGTTTTGGTTCTGGGCTGGGAGTGGCTCAGGGATGACTGGGTGGTGTCATCAGAACCTCCCTCTTCTTTACAGAAGGTACTGGTGTTTTCTGGAAGGATAGGTGGAGGGGAGGTGTAGCCATCTGGGGTGTTCTGAGGAGCCCTGACCAATCGCCAACCTGGATCGGCAGGGGGCAGGCCTTCTTAAATATCCAGGATTAGCCCAGTGGTGGGAGGAGGGTGTCGGGTGGAAGAGTGGAGATGTAGCAGAGGTTGCTGAGGCCTCGCCTGGGAGCCCCCAGTCTGGGGAGGTGACATTGAGGCCTGGTGGCTCGGGTGCAGCCAGGAGTGGAGAAGAGATCCTGGAGCAGCACAAAGGAGCAGGGGAGCAACAGAGAGGCTACAGGAAAGGCCTTTTTAAGGATCCACCAGTGTCGTTGTTGGTGAGTGACCACCCTGGGAGCTGGAAGAGGACTGGAGCAGGCTGGGAGGAGACAGTGGACAGTCTGTGGAGGTGAGAGGAGCTAGTCAGGGCAGCTGTGTCTCTGGGCAGTGGAGTAGGCTGGAGCAGCCAGGAGGGCTGAGGTAGCTTGGAAGAGAATGGGCTGGGAGTAGTAGTCCATCAAGCCCTTTTAGCACATTTGTACTCAGCTACACTTCGAGGGCCCATGGCCCTTGCCTGTAATGGGCAGTCCGGAGGTCCTGCTGTCAGTAATGCTGGCCTCACCATGTGCTAGCTAGGGTGAAGGAAGACATGATGGAGGCCTGATAAATATCCCTTCAGGCCTCACTGGCAAGAAGCAAGTGTTGTGCAGGAGAGGAGTGAAGGAGTGTAATGGTCAGCAAGTGACAGTGCTGGAGGAAGAAGGAGTGTATATATGGAAGTGTATATAGAATGGTCCCGTTCCTGATTTCTTGGGGCGTCCCACAGTCATCCCTACCCCATCCAAGTTTATCCCCTCAATAAAACAAAAAAAACAAAGTACTGTTCAGTGACTACGGATGAAAGTAAGATTGTGTGATTGAGGGCAGAGTAACAGGTGAACCACAACTACCAGCCACCCCTAAGGGGGCCATTGGCTACATATGTTATATGTAGATTATATAATTACTCCATAAAAGAAGCAATAATATTAAAGTATAACTAAAGACAAAACTTGTCTGTGTCCCTGTTGGGAGATTCACTGTCTCTAGTAGTCCTATTTACCATTAAGGATGGGCTTGGGGGTGTTCGGAACCGAATGTGCCCAAGCCTGCCAGGAAGTGAACTCTGCACTGCGCTAATCACTGGCAGTGAGACATTCCCTGATCGCTGCAGCCATGATTATGTAGATGGTTATATATTATGGTTATGTATGTTAAAAACACACACAAACGCATGTAAAAGAACAAGTTAACACACACCAGTTGATATAGTAGCATATGTATGTTTTAACATATGTAAATTTTTACACATTTAAAGCGACGCAGTGCCAAATCGCAAAAAGTCCTACAGTGGGAAAGCCTTCCGGGGGTGAAGTGGTTAACCCTTTGATTGCAGCTAATGTTAACTCCTTCCCTGCCAGGGTCATTTATACAGTGATCAGTGCATTTTTTAGCACTGATCACTGTATTGGTGTCACTGGTCCCCAAAAAAGTGTCACTGGGGTCAGATTTGTCTGCCGCAATGTCGCAGTCCCGCTAAAAATCACATATCGCCGCCATTACTAGTAAAAAAAAATGTACCTCTACAATGTGTCTCACTGCCTGTGATTAGCACAGTGCAGGGTTCACTTCCTGGTGGGCTTGGGCACGTTCAGTTCCGAACACATCCCAACCCATCCTTATTTACCATTATCAACGAAAGTGAAATTAAAAGAAAATCCCAAATTTTCAGTTGTCCCCAGAATAGGAATAGTGAGGATATTTTCCAATGGGGACACTAGTTTTAGTGACCCTGGTGAAAACCAGGGATTCCCACATTTTAGTGGAATTTTCTCTCATTTCCTGTTTTGGCTATAGAGAAATTAATGTCCTGACTAGGCTTTCGTATACCCTAAATAATCCCTATTAGGCTCCATGCCCACTGGCTTAAAAATCATTGCTTCTACAGAAAGCTTCTGATTGGATCTTTTTGGCAAATAAAAAGGCAAAGCTCTCCTAAACTTGTCTAAATTTTGTACAAAAATCTATATGAGCGTTTTTTTCTGTCAGGGGAACTGATTTTCTTTTAGACCCCAGTGTGCCTGGAGCCTTAAACTCCTGCAAACCTACAATGTTTACATGGAATAATTGGAAACCCAGAAAAGCAATGTCTATTCTAAGATACCCCAAATTATCTGGAGGCCAGAGTGTCCCAGACCTCAACCATCACTACAAAACCATTGCATTGACAAGGATTGTAAATTGGAAACACAATGTACAAGATAATTGTTGCTTGAAAACTTGACGTGTTCAGCAGGAATTAGCCAAGTTTCGAACCATGTATGGGCAAGCTGAATGTACCAAGTTGTTCGATCAACTTGGGTAAAACCAGCCTGCCAGGTCTTACATGTGATTATCGCTAGTGGCTGGTATAGCTGCTAGCAATAATCACTGTCCTCTTTGGGGGAGGGGGGTGGCTTACAATGAATTCAATGATTTAGAAGGAGGGATTCCCCTGTCAACATTGTCTGTGTTGATGGGGGAATTAAGCTAAATTCTCTGGTTGCAGGAAATAAATTCAGAAGGACTGACTAGAACAATGCCTCTATTATGTACTTTGAGTGCCGGTTCACACCAGCGCAATTCCAGTCCTGATTCTGCAACGCAAAGAATTCGCAGGCAGTTCACACTGCCATATTCGAACCGCTGCGGGTGTCAATAGAAAGTTAATGACACCCCCAGATCGGTTTGCATATAGCAGTGCGAACTGTGAATTCGGACAGCAATCGCATCGCATGGGTGTGTTTCTGGTGCAGACAAAAAAAAGGTTTTGGACCGAATGCGATGCAAATTCCGCCATACAATGTGCATAAAATGTTTATGGTGGAATTCGCATTGCACAGACATTGCATGTGATCTGCACAGCAGTGCGGTGTGAATCACATGCGATGTCTGACCTGAACCTACACTGAAAATGAATTGCTCCATAGGCCTGCAACTACAGAGGTCAGTGAGGGCTTGTTTTAACATTTATTTGCTTGTTAAGAATTTGTAAACAATTGAATGTCAATAGCATGGAGCCATGGATTTATTCACAAACTAAACAAACTAGGATGAACATAATTTATCAAACATTAAGTGCTCATGCACATGGGCAGTTTGGTTTCTACAGCATAAAAACGTTGATGTTTAAGCGTACAAGGGAGCCACGGGTGCAGCGTTCAGCCCACTCCCAGCAGACTGTAAAATATAATAATAGGCTAAAATACTAGGCGTTTCTATAGAGCTGGATACTTCTGTTTACAGCCATATAGATTCAGGATATATGCTCTCATCGTGGGAATTCTGCATTCAGGGCATTCATCCCAGTTTTACTCCTGGTTCTTATGCTGTATGAGCCAAACCTGTGTGAGCCTGTGGGTGTATGAACCCTAAATATTAAAACAATGACCCAGCCACACATCTAGGATCTCTAAACAATTTGAAATGAAATGCAGTGAGGGGTAGATGGTAAAAGGAGGAAGCACTAATTTGTAAATTGAATGAAATTATATAGAATGCCCAAATATATTTTTTTAACTGTGTTTTGAAGGCATTCTTTAAAGTTGAAGGTTTAGAAGATATTTGATACTTTGCTGGTAAAGTGAATTTTGTAACTGCTGGATCATAGAAGAAATCCTGCAGATGAGTGTTATAAAGAAATTCAGGGTTGCAGGTTACAGCTGATTGAAGGGCACAGGTGCAGCAGTAGAAGTGAAATCTAAGCGTTTTCTGTCTTGTCATAGAAATACTAGCGGACAAGAAGGCGTTAAAGCTTGCAAGCATTTACTCTCACCCCTCCTCTTTGATGTGTCACAGATTTTCTTGTGCGTGCGATCATTTTCACTGCAAACACTTGACTACTGGACACATCTGTGAATTTGTAGCACCTCCCAAAAGCACCCTGTAAGACATAAAATAAAATCAAGGGTGTCACGAATGACACGTGCCAATTTATACATAATTTTAAAGTGACAAAACACAAAGGCATCCTATTTTAACCCGAAGCTTCATACCAGCGTGCTTCTAAGGCTATAATTAACATTTTACAGTCATCTCTCATGTTAAAGCAATCACAAAGGCTTGACATTTTCTTCCCGATCACTTAAAATAGAGAGCTAAAAAGTTTAGAAACAGACGCTTAGTAAAAAGTAAGTTGGATGCAAGCAGGTCTGTAAACATGTCACATACCAACATTGGTTCTCTCTAGAATGCAAACACATAAACTGGCAGGTTACTGTATGTATATAAATATATTTATTTTCTTTTTTTCTTTTTTTTTTTGAACATATTACCTTAGTCTTAATACAAAGGGGTTGACTTACTAAAGCTGAAAATTGTAAAGTCTGGTGCAGCTCTGCAAAGAAACCAATCAGCTTCCAGGTTTTATTGTCAAAGCTTGATTGAAGAAGCTGAAGTTAGAAGCTGATTGGCTACCATGTGCAGCTGCACACAATTTTGCACTCTCCAGTGTTAGTAAATCAACCCCCAAAGTGTCCTACAGTTAAAAAACAAAACTTCTTTCACTTACCCTCCCGAGTAGCTTGCCTCTCCTGTACAGCCTTCCAGTTGTTGCATCCTCAGTGAGACAGTGTGCTCCAGGTGTGCGAACGCTGCCATTAATATCCATATCCTAACCATTTCCAGCCCAGAACTCCTCTTTCAGTCTCCCAAAGCACTGGCAGAACACAAACATCCAGCCACCACAACAGTCACACTCTACCATTTGAAGACTTCTGCAGGGATGGCTAACTCAAGAGATGGGAGGAGTGAGGAAAGGCGTGGATGAGGCTTTGTACACATATGACGAAGAGGAATAATGCATTGTTTTGAGGTGTGACAAAAGTAGCAAATACCTCACATATTACAATGCATTGTTTTAAAATTCTTTGTGTACTCTGACAAATTAGTCAATTATTTATTGTGCCCAGGTTTATGGAAAAACTTAAATGACATACATAAAGTGGAAATTAACTCTGGAAGCTGTGCCCAAAACAAGCCAAACAGAGGACAATGGTCTAGTCACCAGTATTGCCTGTGGTCTACCTGCAGCTGCTCTTTCTGCATAACTACCATGCCCTGGCACACTGCAGATATACAAGAGGCTATAAGGCACACTCACATACCAATGCATGCTGCTTTGCTATTTTTCAGGACAAATTCCAGAGAAAAAGTACATTTTCTGGATACTGCTCAGGCACAAATAACATTTTTAAAAGTTCCCTATCATCACATTTTGAGTTCAGGTTCACTTTCAAGAGAACTATGCAAAAACCACGTATCTGCTAGCATCCGAAATAAAACAAAAAAAACATTTAAAGCAAAAAAATGATAACATTTTCAAAAAAAATAAAAAAATAAAATCCAGGGTTTAAGACAATTAATTTATTTTTTTGTCTATTTTTTTACATT
This sequence comes from Glandirana rugosa, assembly GCA_018402905.1. Taxonomy (NCBI): domain Eukaryota; kingdom Metazoa; phylum Chordata; class Amphibia; order Anura; family Ranidae; genus Glandirana; species Glandirana rugosa. Next base: position 880,298 of record BLSH010434633.1, read on the forward strand.
TGACATAGCATTTTTTTCTAATTTACGGGTGGTTTCATACAAGAACTTCAGACACAGTATCTCAAAAAAGTGAGTACACCCTTCATATTTTTGTAAATATTTTATTATATCTTTTCATGTGACAACACTGAAGAAATGACACTTTGCTACAATGTAAAGTAGTGAGTGTACAGCTTGTATAACTGTAAATTTGCTGTTCCCTCAACACACGGTCATTAATGCCTAAATCGCTGGCTACAAAAGAGAGTACACCCCTAAGCGAAAATGTCCGAACTGGGGCCAATTAGCCATTTTTCCTCCCTAGTGTCATGTGACTCATTAGTGTTACAAGGTCTCAGGTGTGAATGGGGAGCAGGTGTGTTAAATTTGGTGTTATCGCTCTCACTCTCTCATACTGGTCAGGGTTAGGGTTATTTTCTTTTGAGGGCAGGTGATTTTCATATAAATAATGAATTTAATGTGTATTATCTACAGTATCTCACAAAAGTGAGTACACCCCTCACATTTTTGTAAATATTTTATTATATCTTTTCATGTGATAACACTGAAGAAATGACACTTTGCTACAATGTAAAGTAGTGAATGTACATATTGTATAACAGTG
>BLSH010434633.1:892584-907226 GCA_018402905.1 Glandirana rugosa
TACCCTTTCCTTCTCCTTTTTCCCAATCACGGATTTTTGACTGGAATTCAAAACTGGGGGGGTGCTTTTTATTTTTCAGACGTTGATGTTTATGATATCGACGACTGAAAATGATAATCCTGTGAATGGACTGGTCCCAAGGGCACTACAGCCATGGGTCGGTTAAAAGCCTAGCCGACAGACCACGACGTGGGCGGTAAGCACCTTTCTCCTTAGCCGTCACTTCGGAAACGCGAAGTGTCGGCTAATGGATGATGCGTATACCCGACGCGCGACGCGAAAGATTAACCGGGCCGACGTCCTCTTCCTCCCCGACCTGAAGGCTCCCTACCGTAAGGTCAGTTTTTAGGCACTAACCCTTTTTCCTCTTCCTTTCCCATCCTCCCCTTTATTTTCCTCTTCTTCTCTTTTTCCTCCTTTGTTCTCTTTTTCTCCCCTCCTCTACCTTTCCCTTCTTCTTTTCTTTCCTCTCTTCCTCTTTTCCTTTCTCTTCCCTTCCTTCCGTCTCTCCTATCCCCTTTTCCCATCCTGCTTTCCCCCCTTTTTTGTTTCTTTCCACGTGGCGCTTTCTAGTGACTATACCAACTCTCTTTACTTACAGGCATTCCCCAGGTTACAAACAAGATAGGGTCTGTAGGTTTGTTCTTAAATTTAATTTGTTTGCACAGGTACATTTTTTAAGTGTGCCTCCAGCTAAAAAAATATTTTTTTAAGTTTATTGGATAGCATAGGGAAGGGTTAACACCCATGTAACCCTTGTTTTGCTGTCTGTGTCTGAAGAATTCACCTCACTTTCTGTCCCTGTGACAATTGGATTTTGAAAATTTTGGGCTGTGGAAACAAGAATTGGTGATAAAGCTCCAGTGGAGACCCATGATAACTCTTACAGAAATGAATTTTCCTTCCTAGGGGTAGGTTTTCTCTCACTTCCTGTTGTCTGTACGTAGGACTTGATTGTAGGTTAGATGTTTGTAGCCAGAAGACCGCTTGTATTCTGTTTTCAGTTTTAAGGGCAGTGCACTTAGTTGTGTGCACGCTACTTCGCCCCCCGTGTCCGCTGTGAGGGAAGCTCATTGATGCCCGATACATTGGTAAGCAACTAGCCAACCATTCTAGTGCATCACTGTGATGATTGTACTGATTAGACATTATCTATATCATGCTTCTGTATTTGATTGATATGTTTTGTTTCAGAAAAAGTTTTGCTCTTTCCTCCCGAAGAAGCAGATAGACCTGCGAAACATGTAGAGGAGCAATCATCGCCCCTATGTTTCCATCAACCTAGGGGTGCTACATTATCTGTGACTTGTGTATCCTACCACAATATTTTTTTTTAACCACGTGGTTTTATAAATATTCATGTATAAGACATTTCTTTTTAGTTTTTGTATTAATAAACGTATTAATTTTTTATTTAATTTCTAATGTGTTATCAAAGGGTACCTAGATAGTCCATTAATCCTGCTTTGGGGTCAATTCCCTTGTTCTTCCAAATAGTCAGCTCTGGATGATGGTACCCCTCCCCGCTTTTTTTGAATGTAGCGATGATATCCACTTGAGGCATTTATTTAATTTCTAAGTATGCCTATGATGTGTTTTAGACATATTTTATTAATTCACAACTTAATAATAAACAAAATACATTTTCATTTTCTTTCCTGCATTTTCCAAAAATTAGTGGCACAAAATGACGTTTTCAAAAGGCTCACTATGCCTTTTAGAGAATACCTTGGAGTGTTTGCTTTAAAAAATGGGTGTTTCCACTGTCCTGGTCCTCCAGGGCCTTGAAAAAGTGAGAGGTAGTCAGAAAATTAGATGCATAATTGCTCCTTGGATTATGGGCCCTTCTGCGAAAAAGATTCACACATGTGGTATCTCAATAATTGGGAGGCATAGCGGAGTGTTTTGGGGTTGTAATTATAAGCATGTCTATACTGTGTGTTCTAAACGACTTAAAATTACAACTTTGAGTAAAAAACGCACAAATTTTATTTAACCACTTCAGCCCCGGAAGGTTTTACCCCCTTAATGACAAAGCCCTTTTTGCGATACAGTACTGCGTTACTTTAACTGACTTGCGCGGTCGTGCAACGCTGTACCCAAATAAAATTGATGTCCTTTTTTATCCACAAATAGAGCTTTCTTTTGGTGGTATTTGATCACCTCTGCGGTTTTTATTTTTTGCACTAGAACGAAAAAAAGACTGACAATTTTGAAAAAAAAAAAAACTATATTTTTTACTTTTTGATATAAAACACATCCAATAAAAATGTAAAAAAGTCAAATTTCTTCATCAATTTAGGCCAAAATGTGGAAGAAAAAATGTCGGCAACTCAAATGTTTCTTCTGTTGAATCTTTATTTGGCACAAACAGCAATGCTACATCTGAAATTAGCATTTCAGGTGTAGCATTGCTGTTTGTGCCAAATAGATTCAACAGAAGAAGCATTCAAGTTGCCGGCATTTTTTTCTTCCAAGTTGCTGCCTGTGGGACACAACAAGCCTGAGCATCGATACTCAGCCCATGATTCTTTAAGCACGTGGTAGAGCTTGGGTGAGTCTTTGTCTATACCATTAGGTCAAAATGTATTCTGTTACATATTTTTAGTAAAAGAAATCCCAATAAGCGTATATTGATTGGTTTGCACAAAAGTTATAGCGTCTACAAACTAGGGGATAGATTTTTGGCATTTTTATTTATTTATTTTTTACTAGTAATGGCAGCGATCAGCGATTTTTAGTAGGACTGCAACATTGCGGCGGACAGATCGGACACATAACTGACACTTTTGACACTTTTTTGGAACTGATCTCCCCCAGTATTGCTACTATTTTTGATGGGAGGGCTGCCGTTCCGGATTTTCTCCACTTCACTGATCTCCCCCAGTACAGATCTTCCCCAGGAAAACCGTCCTACAATAGAAATCTTCACCAGTACAGAACCCTCCAGTACAGATCTACCCCAGAAAATCTTTCCCAGTACAAATGCCCCCCCCCCCCCACCCCCAGTACAGCTCTCTCCTAGTACAGATCATCCCCAGTACTGCTCTCCCCACTACAGCTCTCCCCCAATATAGATCATTCCCAGTACAACTGTGTCCAGTACAGCTCTCCCCATTACAGATCTCGCCCAGTGCAGCTCCCCCAATACAGCTCTACACAGTACAGATATCTCCTTAATACAGATCTCCCTAGTAGAGATCTTCCCCATGACTGGAACAGAATGGTCTGAAAACAGATAGTATTAACATCTTTCTTACACCGGTTAGCCAACAGGTTTTAGGAGAGGGTGGGGGGGGGGGGGGAGTTGGGGGACAGTTTTAAGGCTAGTCAAGTGTATAGCCAGAATTCCACTTTAAATCTAAAGTATTGACATATATGATATCATGATATCATTGTAATACAGGAGTCATGCCACTAAGAGTAGGAGAGATTTATCAGCAAATCTGTATAAAACAGAATTAGGGAGATATATTATAATGTATGTAGCGCCCTCTACCTTTAGGTAGGTGCTAGAAGTAGATTTTTGTGGTAGGTGAGGTAAATTTAGTCAGGCCTGTTTTGATCCTGGGCAGGAGAGTGGCCTGGGGAGTGACTGGTGACTGCAGTGAGTGACACCCCTTGGTTACCCCTCCTTTCAGCTTCAGAAAGTTCTGGAAGAAAGGGTGGGGAAAAGAAGGTGAGGCTTCCTGAGGTATCTTGAGGAGTTCTGACCAATCTCAAACCTGGCATGGCATGGGCAGGCTTCCTTAAGTATCTGGGGTCAGGGGGAGGAGAGTTCAGGTGGAAGAGATGGGGATGGAGTACTGCGGATGTCGGGGCCTTGAGGGAGCCCCCAGTATGGGGGGGGTGACTTTGGCCTGGGGCTCAGGTGCATCTAGGAGGATAGTGAGATCCTGGAACAGAGGCACAAGTGAGAGAACAAGTGGAGGACAGCGGGAGAGAGTACTGCCAGGAAGGTCTCCAGGAAAGGAACTGTGTCAGTGAGTGATACATACCCTGGGAACCTAGAAGAGGCACATTGGGGCAGATTGGGGTGAGAGACAGTCTGAGAAGGGTGCAAGAGCCAGTTGGGACTGTGGTGTCACTGTGGCAGTGGAGAGGGCCGTTGCAGCCAGGAGGGCTGGCAGGGCCTGGAAGAGGATGGGCTGGGAGCAGTTGTCCATCAAGGCTAGCTAGCACTTTCAACTAACTTTTTCTACACTATAGGGGCCTGCGGTCTCTGACTGCAAAGGGTGGTTCAGAGGCTATGCTAATTGAGAGCAGGTCTCACCATGTGCTAGTTAGGCCGAATAGGTAAGGTGCAGGAGGAAGAGGAGTTAACTGAGAAGCAACTGTTGTGCTGGAGGAAGAGGAGTTAATTGAGAAGCAAGTGTTGAGCTGGAGGAGAATAAAGAGTGTATATATTGGAGTGTATATAGTATGTTCACGTTAATGAACTGTTTAATTCTTTGAGCATCTCATAAATATTCCCATCCCCATCCAAGTTTAATCTCCTTATAAAACACCAAAACAAAGTACCTGCCTGTTCTTGTGACTTCGAATTTGTGAAAAAAGGTGATTGAGGGCAGTGTGACAGGTGGAACCATTACTTCCAGCAACTCCTACGGGGCATGGCTACATTTGGGGGCTCATCCAGGATTCACCTGTTCATGTAAATCTGCCAGTCGTTACACCTAGTAACCGCAGCGGACTGAGCCAGGGAACTGTGTCTGTTCCATTATTAGTGAGCATTGAACTGGGGAAAGGACTTATGTGCTCTGACTGTGACACAATGCTATTATACAGTGTCGTTGTCTATAGCAACCAGTAGGAAACATCACCAATTGCTGCTCCTGTTTACCCAGTTGCTCCAACTGGTGCTGAGGCAGACACTTGTACTCGAATCCTGAAAATTCTGTAACTTTGTACCATGTGCTGTCACCCGTGGCAACCACGGCAGGCGATCGCGCACATGGATTACAAATACACCCAGCGATCTGCAAATGCTGGGCCTTTTGAACTTTTGCTCCAAACTCCTGCTTACAGTAAAGTGTGCATTAAACTGTTTCCTGTTTCCCGGGGTGATCGGGGTAAGCCCACGGGTACTTGTGGGCAGGACTGTGCTAAAAGTGTTCCCTTCAGGAAGACAGGGGCTACTAAAATTATTGTTGCTACCGGTAATCACCAGAAAGGTCAGCATGCCTGGACAAGTCCTGCTAGCATCAGCATGTCTGCAAGTTTCCATCCTTCACACAAGGGGTCACAGCAGCGTGACCAAGAGCGAGCCTGCCTATCAGATCTTTTGGCGCCAGCCCGTCTTGAAATGAGGGGGCAGTGCCACGCTCTGAAGGAAACTCCATGCTTCCTGCAAGCATCATACACCACGAGACAACAGAAGATGGCAGAGGGTGGTCATCTTGATCCAGCTCTTACCTGCTTGCCCCAGAAGCCAGGGTGGACACCGGTGCCTGGCTAGAGCCTCGCGGGGGGAATCGCCCTGGGAGTGATTGAGGAAGCTGAGCGGCTGTGCCTGATATGCCCGGAATTCCAGATTCCAACCGTGGAAGTCACTGCCTGGGCCTGGGGAACCGTTAACACTACTGGTGTCCACACCACAGGAGCCACGATACTACACAGTGGACATGCGCACAGGGTTTTGCCGCCTGCAGCCGTGAAAGCTCCTGTCAGGGAGATACTGGCCATAACACGGCAAATATGCAAGGGCAGATGCCAGTGCGCATGCGTGAGCACAATCCCAGTAATACCTTTTCTGACAGGCATGTTCACGCGATCTCGCAATCGCATATGCACATACGCAAACGTGTGCTTGTGAGCACACGCACCTGCACACGTGTGCGCGCCCACCATTAGCATTGGCTCCCAAATGTAGTATATAAGGATGGCAGATGTACTAGGGCTTTTGCTGTCTGATCTGCAGTTTCCCCTGTATTCCGGTTCCTGTGCCTGTCTTTGATATGATCACTACCTGGCTTCCTGACTACTGATTATCTCCACTCTTGACCTTGGTTTGTTTGACCTATTCTTGTTGCTGTCTCTGATGTACCTGATGTCCCGTGTATAACCTGGCTTGTTGACTCTGCGCCAGTCTCCTCCGATAGATAGATAGATAGATAGATAGATAGATAGATAGATAGATAGATACGTAGATAATTAGACAGAGGTCATTTTAGTCAGGGTCAGGCTTGATTGTTTTGATCCTGGGCAGGGGAGTGGCCTAGGGAGTGACTGGTGACTGCAGGGAGTAACACCCCTTGGATACCCCTCCTTTCTACTTCAGAAAGTTCTGGAAAAAGGGTGGGGAAAAGGAGATGAGGCTTCCTGAGGTATCTTGAGGAGCTCTGACCAACCCCCAAGCTGGATTGGCAGGGGGCAAGCCTCCTTAAGTACCTGGGGTCAGCCCAGTCGAGGGAGGAGAGTTTGGGTGGAAGAGATGGAGATGGAGTACCGATGCTGTCGGGGTCCTCAGTTTAGGGGGGTGACTTTGACCTGGGGCTCGGGGGCATCCAGTGCGATCCTGGAACAGAGACACAAGTGAGAGAGCAAGTGGAGGACAGCGGGAGAGAGTACTGCCAGGAAGGTCTCCAGGAAAGGAACTGTGTCGGTGAGTGATACACACCCTGGGAACCTGGAAGAGGCACACCAGAGCAGATTGGGTGAGAGACATTCTGAGAAGTGTGCAAGAGCCAGTTGGGACTGTGGAGTCACTGTGGCAGTGGAGAGGGCCGTTGCAGCCAGGAGGGCTGTCAGGGCCTGGAAGAGGATGGGCTGGGAGCAGTAGTCCGTTAAGGCTAGCTAGCACTTTCAACTAACTTTATCTACACTATAGAGATATGCCTGCAAAGGACGGTTCAGAGGCTGTGCTAATTGAAAGCAGGCCTCACCATGTGCTAGCTAGGCCAAAGAAATAATGTGCAGGAGGAAGAGTAGTTAACTGAGAAGCAAGTGTTGAGCTGGAGGAGAAGAAGGAGTGTATATACTGGAGTGTATATAGTACGGTCCTGTTAATGAACTGTTTAATGCTTTGGGCATCTCATAAATATTCCCATCCCCATCCAAGTTTAATCTCCTAATAAAACAACAAAACAAAGTACCGGCCTGTTCTTGTGACTCTGGATGTGTGGAGAAAGGTGATTGAGGGCAGTGTGACAGGTGGAACCATTACTTCCAGCAACTCCTACGGGGTCATGGCTACACGTAGATAGGAATCAGATTTACTATAAGATTGTGGCTTCGGTCATACATATCTCTATCTATTGCTCAAGAGTAGCACATCCTCTATAAAAACCCTTAAATGTGTATATATTGTGGGAGATTAGCTCGTGGGGATCACTTTTCAGGGGAAAAGATTCAGCATGGATGTCAGTCTCTTTAAAGTCTGGCGACTTGCCAGGTTTATTTTTATAGGTTTGCAAGATCAAAACACAAACAGAAATAGAAAACAAAACCTTGTCGTCTGGCGCTACACTAAACAAAGAGATTCCTCCTTATACAGTTTGGGGCTGTCCCCGACACCCACAAAACATAAGCACATTGCAAACCTTGTTTTAGAGTCCAAATTATCACACAGAGCTCTCTCAGCTTTCTCCCTCTGAGATCCAGGATCAAGCTCCAGTGAAATCTCTTCCTGATCATTAAATGCAGGTGGAGAGGAGTTTCAGTAGACCAGAAAGTCCAGCCCGGAACCAGCTCTGCCACAGTGGCTGACAAAACCCGGGCTGGACTCCCACTAGTCACCTCAAAATGATCGCATGTGAGGCGACAAGTCCATTGTCGTGCCTTCACATAATGTCACGATATTTTAAGAGAAAAATCTGCTTTAACTACAATGCTAAATCTGTTGCAGACCTCTACATAACTGTCTAACTTGGCTGCTGATGATTGCAGGGAATGCACAAAAATTTGGATCGCAATAGAATTGTGCTTAGTTTTGTTGATAATATCAATGGTAAATTTGCACAGGCCCTCTGCTTAACAGCACAATCTGCTAGTGATCTTTTCATATGGAAATGGCTTAACTCACACTTGCCATTGTCCAGAATTCAAACATTTGAGTTAGGCTGCTTTCACACTGTTGCACTGTGGTTTGGCTACGGCACATGCAGGTAGGGTTGCCACATCATCCCTTTAATCCAGGACACCTATTAATTACTCAGGTTCTGTGACTGATTAAGGTGGTAATTAAGCTCACTTGGTGCCTTACCTGCATTAAATTGGCCTCAGAACCTGTGTAATTTATATGTGTCCTGGATTAAAGGGATAATGTGGCAACCCTACATGCAGGTTATCCATGATTTCCCATAGACTTTCTATTATGTCCCGCATTTTTGGCACGCTTTCTGAAAGTGCACCAACGATACATTCTGTGGGACGTTTGGGGTGCTTTCAGAAAATGCGCCAAAAAACAAGGGACAAAATAGAGTCTATGGGAAACCACAGGTAATCAGAATGTAAACTGCGGGTACATGTGTGCTGCAGCCAAACCACAACGCAGCAGTGTGAAATAGTTATCAATTCTTGAGAGTTCAAATAAATTCAGATTTGTGTGAAGCCCTCTCATTGCCTGCTAGCAGTCCTTAGTACTTGTTGAACTAGGAATGTTCTGTGCTTGCGTAAGGCATGCTGTTATAAGGTATGCATGCCTGCCATCTGCTGACCTAAATAGGAAACTGCATGCTCTAAGCATGATTTGTTCATTATCATGTCTTAAACCTCGTACACATGATCCGATTTTCAGACGACAGAATGTTTGTTTTTTGTTGGATGCTTGTCTCATGTTGAAAGTGAAGAGCGTACTAAGCATATGAACATTTTCGTACGACCAAACTCAACGTCAAAAGTGACGTAATGTTTTGAACACTTTTGCATCTTTTTTCGCTTCTGAGCATGCCTAGTTTCGGTCGTACGATTTTTTTAGTAAATGGAACGTGTCAGCTGTTGTCTGAAAAATCAAAATCCGCTGTCAAAAGGAGCATTTCAACGGTAAGAATTTCGGACCACAGGCCGTCGAACGAAAATTCCTGTCTGATCGCATGTACGAGGCTTTTGGCTGGGCTCACACATATGCGAATTGGATGCAAGTTTCCTATGCATGATTGGGTCAGATTCAGGTGCAAATTCAGGTAAAAATTTGCATCTGAACTGGTGAACACACATGTACCGGAAGGCACGAACCCGCGGCCGTACATATGTAAACCCGATCTTAAGGTATCTAAATGCAGGTAATGATTTTTCAATGCTGTCATTTAAACTCAGCATTTAGGTAAGGTCTCTTTAGCGGTGTTTACAGAAAATAGAACTCTGTATCCGATGACGGGATCCAACTGAAAACTCCAAAGTCATGTAAACAGGGCTAAACACACTTTAAATCAGGAACATCTGAGTGCAGGAAAAAGTAAGCAAAAAGTTGGTTATACATCCCAGATAACTTCTCCTGAGTTTAGAAAAGCTAAATACAGCAGTGCAAGCATTAATATAGCATAAATGTAGCCTTAGAAATACATGGTTCATTCTTTTTTTATTCATCCAGCGGGTTGACCCCATTTCCCCATTCACATTTTCTGTTTCAATCATTTTTATTGAAAAGTTTTATCATACAACCAAGAAAAATGATACAATATTTCCAGATAGCATTGTAAAACACAGGAAAGACAGTATCAGCTAATAATGAAAACAACAGTGGAGAGAGGCATCAGATTAACTTGGATCTATCAAATTAGGCATCACAGATTGTTGTTTATGGATGAAAAGGCAATTCCTGGCTCAGGAAAGGAAGGGGAAGGGGACAGGAGGGAGAGAAGGGGGGGGGGGGGGAAATCCAAGGTCATGAGTCAGGACGACCGACAAGTGATATCCATTACAGGGAAATAGGAACTATTAAAGGGTCTGCTGTCACAGGTAGGGCACGGAAAACCCAATGTAATCAATGACCAGAATGGACAGGAGGCATGCACAATGAAGATCCATGTGGCCAGTGGCGGCTGGTGGTATATTTTTTGGGTGGGGCGACGGCAAACAATCCACCCAACGCCACCCCCTCGGTCAGTCGGGTGGATTGTTTGAAGCCTATTAGAGCCTCTGACTCTAATCACATGCTTCTAAATAAAAAATAAAAAATAAAAAAAAGCCACATTGGAATCCATGTGTCCGGCGCCTTGCATGTAGGGGCCGGATGCATGTATTAGGGGGGCAGAGCCCCTGCACCCTACATTACAGGCCGCCACTGCATGTGACCATCTGGTTATATGCCATGTGGAAAAGAAAAGGGGGAGGAGAAAAGGAAAAAAGAGGACGAAAAGAAGAAAAAACAATGAAAGAAGAGGGAAGAGTGAAAGAAAAGTCAATCATAGACAAGAGTGGCCCCAGCACTCCCCTCGACCCCTCCCTGTCCAGCTCCCTCAGGATTTCCTAGCTATACAGGCAACTGCAGATCCCACCCACACTTTCAAGGCTGAATGGGGGAATCCTCCCCACTGAGCCTTCGTATTCTGACAGTGAGGAGACTTCCCTGCCATCAGAATACACTGATCAGCGCTGTCAGCTATAGCTGGTGGCCCTGATCGAATAAAAATTTTCCAGGGTGACTTATAGAACTAGATCGGTAGATTCACAGTTTAGATGGCATTTCTCAACTTCCAGGAGGCAGGAGGTGAGGATATGATGTCAAACATTGTACAGCACAGAGCTGAATGTAATCTGACACCTGAGTGGAGGGGAAAGGACACACCCCCATTACACAGTCTCATAGGGAAACATGCACATCCGAGGCTGTCGATCACCTGTTGTGTGCACTGTCCGAAGTGACTCATGCAGATGAAGGAGAGAGCAGACAGGATCCACGCTAAGTGCTATAGATTGAGGCAAGTACACACTATAAAAGGGTATGCTTTGTTAATTTTTCATTTCAGAGGTTTACAACCATTTTAATTTCTGTCACTGCCCAGCAGCACATCATGTTGAGCTGCTGTGTGGTGAAATGAGGTGCCATTCGGTGCCATTCGGTGCAATGTGGAAAAATGCAGGCATGCTGCATCTATTTGAACTGCACCTTACCACACATCACTACAGCATTGTGATGTGAACTAGACACATAGAAAACACTTGTTTTCTATGTTCCCCTAGTGGTGACCAGTGTTTATTCAGTGTATGAAAAAAAATTCAGATAACTACAAAGAGTGTGAAAAAGTCTTTAGGATTATGGTGAGTAAAGTGTTATACATTATGCACTCACTTAAAATGGTACTAAAGGTAAAATTAAAAAATGACATAAAGTACATGATGTTTCATGTTGCCAATTTTAAATGTGCCATGGCATGCTTTTGCTTTTTGGCATATCTCAGTGAGCTGGTCATCTACACCTAGTGGTGACAGGCATTTATCCAGTGCACGAAAAAAAAATCACTGGTCACTGTAAAACATTTAGTACCTTTTGTTTGTGTATTTCTCCAGTCCAAAATGCCTTTCTTTCTTTGCCATTCTTGTAGGCTTATTTTATGACTTGTTAAAGTGTCTTGGCTATTTTACAGTGTTTTCATATTGGCTGTGATATGGGCAGTAGCGGCTGGTGTTTTTTTTTTTTGGGGGGGGCGGCAAACAACCACCCTCCCCTCGTTTGGCTGGTCAGTTGGGGGCACCTCCCCTCCCCCCCTGCGGCACTTACCCATCTAGGTTGCGGGCCAGTGGCCATCGGGTATGTGGGCTCCTACAAGCAGCAGGCAGTGGCCAGGTAGCCGACTACTACGGGTGGCGGACAGCGGGCTTCTACGAGCAGCAGGCAGCGGGTTCCTACGGGTGGTGGGGAGCTGGTTCCTGTGTTCTCTTTCCTTTTCTGCATCACGGCGGCTTCCGCCGTACGGCTCCTCCCTCCTCCTCCTGGGCATCCAATAGGATCGCCTGTCCTTTCAGCCAATCGGGTTAGCCAATATTCATTTGCTATCGTCAAACAACTGGGTAGGATCGGGGCGCAGTGCTCTGCGCCCTGAGCCCACCCTTTTTTGAAGCCTATTAGAGCCTCTGGCTCTAATTACGTGCTTCAAAAAAACACACTCCCGCCATTGCAATCCATGCGTCCGGCCCCCTGCATGTAGATCAGGGGGCCAGGCGCTTGGATAGGTGTGGTGGCGCCAGTGCACCCCTAATGGAGGGGCCGCTGCTGAATATGGGGATAATAAAGAAGCATCGCGAAAGCTTTTTGCCCATACCTCTCTTCTGGGTCATAGCAGGGCACTTACTTACTTTTCCTGGTTTAGAGAATAAATCCATGCCTAATTAAATTCAGGGCAGAAATATAAATCTGTGTGTCTTAAAAATTTATACTGGAGGCATTACAGTTCTATATTGCTGCAACTCTGCTAACAAAATAGTACATCCTCATCTTACGAACGCATGAATCAATGTATGGAATCAATCAATTCAAGGTGGCTTAAATTAACTTTTGCTATACTTTATGAGTGCATACTTTTGGGTATAAGGATTCCATGACCTCTATACAGAATCCCATGCTGTATATTAACTGCTTGCCGACCAGCCGCCACAGTATTACTGCGACAGGTTGGCGTGGCTGAGCGAATCGCCGTCATTGTACGTCAGGCGCGTGCACGGTGATCTGTGGGCACGCGCACGTCCATTTGAAAGTGGGGGAGCCAACCAGCGGGGCCAGCGGACTCGTTGTCCACCGGCCACCCGTGATCGCTCCAGAGACAGGCAGAACAGGGGTCTGCCAGTGTAAACAAAGCAGATCTCCCTTCTGTCAGGGGAGTAGAGAGAGAGTGTCTGTTCCCAGTGATCGGGAACAGCGATCTCTTTCCTCCTCCAGTCAGCCCAGCCCCCATACAGTTAGAAACACCTCCCAGGGAACACACCAGGGAACACACTGAACCCTTTGATCGCCCCTAGTGTTAACCCCTTCCCTGCCTGTGACATTTATACAGTAATCAGTGCATTTTTATAGCACTGATCGCTGTATAAATGTCACTGGTCCCAAAAAAGTGTCCAAAGTGTCCAAAGTGTCCGATATGTCCGCTGCAACGTCGCAGTCCCGCTAAAAATTGGAGATCACCGCCATTACTATTAAAAAAAAAAAAAAACAATAAAAATGTCATAAATCTATCCCCTATTTTTTAGATGCGATAACTTTTGTGCAAACCAATCAATATAGGCTTATTGGGATTTTTTAAATTATATTAATAATACATAAATATTGTTTTTATTTCAAAATTAACGCTCTTTTTTTGTTTATAGCGCAAAAAATAAAAACCGCAAAGGTGATCAAATACCCCCCCAAAAAAGCTCTATTTGTGGAAAAAAAAGGACAACAATTTAATTTGGGTACAACGTCGCATGACTGCGCAATTGTAGTTAAAGTGACGCAGTGCCGTATCGCAAAAAATGGCCTGGTCAGGAAGTGGGTAAATCCTTCCGAAGGCTGAAGTGGTTAATTTCATCCAGTGATCTTTGGCTACAACTAAATTGGTGCATTACCTTTTTGGTTGAACCATCTAAGTATTTCTTATGACTGCAGAATCTATACTTCCTTGTGGTGTATGGTGTTTGATTTCCTGTACGCAGGTGTCAGACATTATTAAATATTCAGAAAGTATCAGCTCTGTATCCTTGTGAAAGGCTTTTTCAGCTCTTGACAAGAAATTTGTGATACTGTTAGGCCCTGTTCACACCTGAGCGATTTTCAATTCAATGGCCGCTGTACACATATGAACATTCTGTCGCCTGAAGCAAAATGCCTGAAACTCAAAAAAGTACATGAGCTTCTTTTTTGGCAGATTACCTAATATAAATTCAGAAAACGTTCAAATAGCAGCTCCCCGCCCCTAATTTCCTCTCCCTCGCCTCCCCCAATACTGTCATTAATATTAACAGAAAAAGTATGTCTAAAACAATGACAGGTAACAGGATAGCTGTCAGCATAGTCAGTATAGTATAAGGACAAGTGCTGTGGCTAGAGGTTGTCAGGGAAAACAGGAACAGCAGAGCAGGGAATTAACTTTTAACATTAAATGTCTAGTTAACCACTCTGTCCATAGTCCATCACACAAGTGAACACAAAATCATATGCAATATAAGAGTTTTATTTTCTTTTCTAAATAACTGTGCTACATAGTTACATAGTTAGTCAGGTTGAAAAAAGACACAAGTCCATCCAGTTCAACCAAAAAAAAAAACAAAAAAACAAAAAATGTATATACATATATATATATATATATATATATATATATATATATATATATATACACACATACACACATACAACCAAATAATCCCATATACAATCCTTCACCCACAGTTGATCCAGAGGAAGGCAAAAAACCCCAGCAAAGCATGGATCCAATTTGCTATAACGGGGGAAAAAATTCCTTCCTGATTCCCCGAGAGGCAATCGGATTCACCCTGGATCAACTTTACCTAAAGATGTTAGTACCCAGTTATATTATTTACATTAAGGAAAGAATACAGGCCTTTTTTAAAGCAATCAACCGTGCTGGCCAAAACCACCTCTGGGGGGAGTCTATTCCACATTTTCACAGCTCTTACTGTGAAGAAACCTTTCCGTATTTGTAGATGAAATCTTTTTTCCTCTAGACGTAAAGAGTGCCCCCTTGTCCTTTGTGATGACCTTAAAGTAAATA
>BLSH010434633.1:908821-927264 GCA_018402905.1 Glandirana rugosa
ATGGTTAGAACCCAAACAAAAAACTTCGTGTACTAATCTCGGACTCCGAGATTAACCGACACGGGGCTCGGGTGGGTGAACACACTGTTATCGTTTAATTATAAGCGATAACAGAAGGAGTAAGAGGAGGGTCTGTTAGTCCTTCGGGGCTAACCGGTCCCTTAGAATCCTTACGAATTTTATATTTGTAATAGTTATGATATGAAAGGGACTAGACTTTTGATTTTATTCATCATATTATAAACGTCACCCTCCCCGAATCCCCAGTACCAATTTATTATGTTTTCGGAAGAACATGGTTATTTTATAAGACTCTAACGACACGGTGTTCATTCTCAGAGTGTTAGGTCTATAAATGTTTGCCCTTTAGCTGTCCCAGCAGTGCCATTACTCCAGTTAATTTCCGGGTAGTTAAAATCCCTCATTATTATCACTGTCCCAGCCCTTGCAGCTCTGTGCTGAGGTTTATACATGTCTGTGAGACTCTTACTTGTGGCACAGCAATCTCAGAATATTTTATTGGTACAAGAAGGCTTTTGTATTATTTAACCATGACCCCTAAGCCCCTCCCACTGCAAATATTATACTACTTATTTTAGTTTTCAGATCAGGGAAAGTATAGTATTGATAATGTTTATATTTTAAGCATTCCTAAGATTCCCTGGCCAATCGGGGCTTCCTGATTGTCTGGGAGGAGAATGAGGAAGACAATAGCGAATATTAATTTGCTATTGTCACACAAGTGGGTGGGCTCGGGGCACAGCCAATTAGAGCCTCAGGCTCTAATCATGTGCTTCAAAAAACAAACCCAAGATTGGTATCCATGTGATTAGGGGGCCGGATGGGGGGCAATCTGCATTACAGGCCACCACTGCTCCTGGTAGACTGTCAGACAGTGTGAGACTTTGTTTTGACCTGTGGTCAGTGGCCCCAATGTAAAACAGTACAGAAAGCAGCAGAAGAAGAATAGTAGTAGGACTGCATACTAAGCCCTGTACTCCTGAAGGACAAAGAATGAAAAGAAATCTCATTGGACACAATAATATTGTTCTTTCATGGGGCTATTAAAGGAACAATGAAGTTGGCGGCTGATGCTCAAAATTTTGGGGGGAGTGTATGCGGCAAACCAACCGTGCCCCCTCACTCACACTACTGCCTCCCTTGATCAGTGGCCTTACCTTAGGAGGTGGTGCTGGATCTGGGGTAGGGCTCCTGGAAGCTAGAGGAGGCTACTGCTGCCCCTCCACCCCTCCACCTGCTGCTCCTCGCTCCAACTTGCAGAGGGAAGAGCCAGGGCCATTGCTTCATCTCCCAGCCAAACAGGAAATGGGTCCTGAGACCCAATTGGCTGGGAATCCTAAGACTCCCTGGCCAATCGGTTCGGGAGGAGAAGCAGGAAGACATTAGCAAATATTAATTCTCTAAAGTCACAAAACTGGGTGGGCTCAGGGCGCAGTGCTCTGCTCCCCAAGCCTGCCCTTTTTTGAAGCCTCTTAGAGCAGTGGTTCTCAACTCCGGTCCTCAGGGCCCACCAACAGGCCAGATTTTAAGTATTACCTTGGGGAGATGCAGACTAGAATACTGCAATCACTGAGCAGCAAATTATATCACCTGTGATGTATTTCAGATATTCTGCAAACCTGGCCTGTTAGTGGGTTCCGAGGACGGGAGTTGAGAACCACTGTCTTAGAGCCTCAGGCTCTAATCATGTTCTTCAAAAAAAACAAAAACATTGAAATCCATTCGTCCAGCGCCTTGCAAGTACAATAGGGGTTGGGCGCATGGATTAGGGAGGCGACGCCCCTGGGCCCCTAATTGAGCAGCCGCCACTGAACTGTGGTGCTGGAATTTCCATTTCTGTCTTACAAAGATTATTCCATATTGCTTTGATTGAGTAAAACCCTCTGCTACAAAACATTTAAACACACTACTAAAAAGTGTTGAGTGTTAAGCTGGCCATACAAATAGCAGTTCCTTTTGTTCATCCTGCAGTGCAGATGGACAAATCTCCCCTGCCAACTATTGCATTCTGCCAGCTGGCACTTGCGGCTGTCAGATTATCCAAACATTAACTACATCTGATTGGATGCAGGCACTGTTCGGCCAATCTTCCACCTGGCCCCTTTGACAAAAGTTGACCTTTGTTGAGGCAGGTAGTGTTGGCAGGGATAACCATGGTTAAAATTTTGGTTGATTCAGCTGGAATCGGCCCAAACTTGAGCTGTGTGTGACAGCCTTTATTTCAACTTAAATGCTGTCTTTGCCCACATTTTAATTTAGGAGTCAAATTTATGTGTGTTAAGAAAAAGTCTCACCCAATGTGCTGTTGCAAACAAAGCACTTGAGGCATGAGAATCTGGCACTCCCTTTATTTTGTCTCTTTCTTACACCTAGCTAAACAGTTATTGACCTCTGTTCTTGTGAGTATGACTTTGAAAGGACAGATCTCAATACGAAAAGCTATTGAATGGATTAAGCCTCCTTGCTTCCCAAGTACACACTGTAAATTAACACCTCAGGCATAAAATAAAATGCTAAAATGTCAGTATACTTGACATTAAATTCGGATATTTAAGTTGCACTACTGTAACTATTTAGAGTTAAATAAAGTTTAATTACAATTAAAGTAAATCTGCCTCTCTCTGCAACTTTTGAATTTGATTACCTTGTATCTGAAGTTTGTGAGTGTTTTTATATGCATAGTGTGTGTGTGTGTTGTGCATTTATTAATTTTGCCACAGAACAAGATGATGCTAAACTGGAGAGCAGTGAGACAGAGAGACAGCTTTCAATATAGAAGAATTTGAATGGGGACTGTAGAAAACAGAGACAGTTCTTATTTAGCTTGTTTGACCACACGTGTAAACACGTGATATGTGTTTCACGTATTTCAAAAGTCAGAACTGCCTGTCTTGTGTCACTATTGTAAATGAGATTATTTATTTTATTCTTCATCTATCATATTCTTAAGGGTAAGCTAGCCAAAGTCTGATGTTTGTCTATTATGAAACAACACAAGCATTTTTCAAACATTTATAAAGAAAGAGAGAGTGTTCCACTATCATTTAAATAATATATAAGTGCCTGAAGACCATATATTCACAACATATATATTTGCAGTAGACAAATTCACAAATATTAATTTAAACTATTATGTTCCACTTGTAAGTGTAAAAATTAGCCTCTTACCAGATAATAAGACCTTATTACATGGTCTAGCCTTGCCTTAGTGATAACATCCCTCATTTTGGGTATGGAACATGGCTCCCATCAGAAAGGCTTGTGTGGCAACTGGCCTCTTAGTGTGGATCTCCGGATTCCTCCGCAAGATAATAGTCCTACATATTCGCGTGGAGCACACTTGGGTGTTAACTGGAGCAGAAGCAAAATAGGAAGTGCACGTGTGTAGCACCATTGTTTACCATCATCGCTACCATCATAATTTTGGGACTTTGTCATATATAATTTTTATTGATTTTGAATATCATTTTTACATGACTTCATGATTTTTGCATGACTTCATGAATTGGAATTATTAATATTTTTACAATTTAATATTATGGTGAATTTGATTATTATATGCACATGGATGGATTCATAATTTATGATTTTTAGGCACGTATATGCACTTTACAGGTACTGGTTGTATGATAGCATGGCACACAATAGTTAAAATTCATATTTTTAAGGGGAATCTATCTATCGCAACTATATATAAGTTGTGAACATATGGACTTCAAGCAATTATATATATTTAAAGTGACAGTGCAACACCCTCTCTTTCTTTATATGTCTTTGTATTGATATGTGCAATACTATGAGTGCAGCTGTCAGAATCATTGAATATTGTCACAATTTGTAGGTACTTACACTAAGCGCAGAACATTTTTCAGAATTTTACTATTTTTCAAACACTCTTATAAATTATAACTGAAAATATAATAAGACAAAATGTGCCATAAATAGTGCCTGATATTTGCTCTTAGCAAAGTGGGTTGTAGACTCAATAATATATTATTAGAAAACAGCAGTTTGATAATATAATTATCACTTTTTGGAATTATTTGCTCCCAGGATACTGTAGAAAGTATTGGCCCAAAAAGGGATGCAGATGGCAAAGAACTAGTCACCAATATTAAAGTGGTTATAAAGCCTTAAGCCTCGTACACACGAGCCGATGGTTGGTCAACCGAACATCCAACTTTTTCCCAAATTGGGTGACGGCGGTTTGGTCTAGCGTACTAACGTGAAGCAAGTAATCGTCTGACCAAGCCAAACTTAGTGACGTGCTACGACCGTATAAAGAGGAAGTTCAGCTTCCGTGCACCACCCTTTGGGCCCTTCTGCTAATTTCGTGTGAGTAGAAGTTTGGTAAGCGTTGATTCGTGATTTTCAGATCGTTATTGATCGGTCATTCGTTAACCAGCCATGTCGAAAACTAGAGAGAGAAATTTTGCTGTTGTTGGGCTAGGAGTTCTTGTCTGGAGCCAAGTCCAACGCAGGAGGAGGAGGAAGAGGAATTGGTTGCTTAATCGTGACCAATTAAGTCATATGTCCTTATTCAGGGAGCTCCAGGAGAATAATCCTGATGGTTTTAGGAATTATCTCTGGATGACGGATCCCTGCTTTAACCACCTCTTGGCATTGGTGTCCTCCTATATCCAGAAGCAGGACACATGCATGCATGTTTCCATAACGCCTGAGCAAAGGCTCATTGCCCCCTTGCAGTACCTGGCGACAGGGAGAAGCCTCCAGGACCTGAAGTTTACTACTGGGATCTCCCCCAGGCTCTTGGACTCATTATTCCTGAGACTTGCTCAGCCATCATTCAGGTGCTGCAGAAGGACTATATTAAGGTAGGTTTCATGTTAATTCTACATTCTATATGTTTGTGCTTGCTAATGTTGTATTTTCCCTTTTTTTGAACACATAATTGGCAAGATTACAATATGCTGTATATGTCCTCTTTGGCCTCATGCATGTTTTAAAGGCAGTGTTTCTCAACCCTGTCCTCAAGTCCCCCCAACAGGCCATGTTTGCATGTTTTACTTTATCTTGGCCAGCTGCATTAAATCAGAGTCAATGGCTTGGTATTTTGGACAACTATTTTAGCTAATAGAAATTCCCAAAACATGGCCTGTTGGGGGTACTTGAGGACATGGTTGCTAAACACTGCTCTAAGGTTTTTCAGCTCCTTTTTTCCTCTACACACCTATTTTCCTATACTATCCTCCTCAGCATGTTATCCTGTGTCCATACACACCCAGCCTGGTAACTTCCCAATTATTTGAGTCAGCTACATTTTGTGCCTTACTCCCCTGTCAGAGGATGCAAGCATCCAGTGAGGGTAAACAGATCAATTGGCTGTACCTACAGAAATCAGGACCACAGGGATAAGTGAACAAGATATATTTATTAAAGAAAATGCACTGGGTCAGCAGGCACGGGATCAGTGAGTGCCGGGTCATCAGGCACTGGATCAGCTGGCACTGGGTCATCAGGCACTGGATCAGCAGGCACCGGGTCATCAGGCACTGGATTAGCAGGCACCGCATCATCAGGCACTGGATCAGCAGGCACCGGGTCATCAGACACTGGATCAGCGGGCACCAGGTCATCAGGCACTGGATCAGCGGGCACCGGGTCATCAGGCACTGGACCAGCTGGCACTGGGTCATCAGGCACTGGACCAGCGGGCATTGGGTCATCAGACTGGGCAGTAGGTGCCGGGTATCAGGCACTGGATCAGTGGGTACCGGGTCATCAGGCACTGGATCAGTTGGCACCGGGTCATCAAGCACTGGATCAGTGGGCACTGGGTCATCACACTGGGCAGTAGGCACCAGGTCATCACACTGGGCAGTAGGCACTGGGTCATCAGGCACTGGATCAGCAGGTACCAGGTCATCAGGCACTGGATTAGCTGGCACTAGCTATCAGGCTTGGCAGCAGGTACTGGGTCAACAGCGAGCACTGAATCATCAGGCTGGGCAGTGGGCACTGGGTCATCAGGCTGGGTAGAGGGCAGTGAGTCATCAACGGGCATCGGATCATCAGAGACTGGGTCATCAGGCACTGGGTCATCAGGCTGCGCAGCGGTCAGCGGGTCATCAGGCACCAGATCATCAGGCACCGGGTCATCAGGCTGGGCAGCAGGCACCCGGTCATCCATCACCTGGTCAGCGGGCACCAGATCATCAGGCTTGGCAGCGAGCACTGGGTCATCAGGCTGGCCAGCGAGCACTGAATCATCAGGCTGGGTGGAGGGCAGAGGGTCAGGAAGTTTTCTGGGGAGTTGCTATGGTCAATGGAGAGAGGGATCTCTGAACAAACTGGTGGCTAGTGGATGGATGCATACTGAGGAGGACAGATCCGACCAAGCTTGGAGTAAAGGCTGAACAAATGTCAATTTACACTCTCCTTGTCTAACTAAAGAGTGTACTGCATTGATACAATCTAACAGAGCTTTTTGTGAATACACAGAGTAATGTTCCAAAAAATAGCTTTCATCATTCTCTAATAGCCAGACAAGAGACACCACCTGAGATACGTTAAAGGGCGGGTTATAATCATCACCACCAGTAGGAATGCTAGACAATGCCAACTCTGCACAGATCTGAACGAGGGGCTGAATTTCCTCAAACAAAAAGCTGCCTTGATCCACCAGAGAATGAGCCAGACGGATATATTACAGCAATTGTTCCCTAGTCTGCTCTTTCAAGATTTGGCAGCAATATTCCCTGTCTTCTTCTATAAGCAGAGCAAAAAAAACAACCTCCTCAGACTACATCTTGCACCAATTAACATATGCCAAAACCTAATTTCCCAGGTGCAGCCAATCTGATAGTATGGCTTCAGTATTATGTCAGGGGATGCAAGCATCCAGTGAGAGTAAACAGATCAATTGGCTGTACCTACAGAAATCAGTACCACAGGGATAAGTGAAAAAGATATATTTATTAAAGAAAATGACATGCATCCAATACCAGCACCAATGAAAATAAACAAACAAGATGTAAAAGAAAAAAGAAACCCAGTAAATGCCCTAACTAACTAACTATTACAAATAAGGAGACACACAACAGAATACCGGCAGAGAAAGGGGACAAGGGGAACAGAAGGTCAGCAGCAACAGGACGCAGGTCACAGGGAACAGGGCTCCGGGTCAGAACAGGACAGAACAGGTTCAGGCAGGAACACGGCTTGCAGAGCAATACTGAAGCCCTGAAACTTTGTGAAGGGCGGGCTTATATACTCCCAGCAGATCATGTCAGGTGCAGCCTGATAACCAGCAAGTCCATCTGCTGGGAGACACCCGCTGGTGGCCACCAGAACTACACCCTCTGGTGCTGAAAGCAAGACCGCCACCCGCAGGTGAGCCAAGTAGCAACACAGGTCCTGACACCCCCCAAAAAAAAAACATTTTCTAACATTATTTGTGTGTTTCCAATCCTGCAGAGTGCTCAACACCTTCTTATTATGCCAAAGATAATTACCGCCTCCCCCCCCCAAAAAAAATGTAAAGTCATCATATCAAAATGTGGTATCTCCTGACATATAATCTCCCATACACACTCTCCATATTTTGGGGATCACATTTCCTTAATAATTACACCAACCACGTAGTGCAAGTGCCTGCTTGATTACCTACTAATTTATTTCCTAGGTATAACCTTCTATTATATTGTTTGCTTCAATATTAATGGCAAAATATGATTATGATTATATAGTGTGTATGCAGCTTTGGATTATGACACTGGGCTAGTAATAGAGGAGGGAATGGCCAAACTACCAACCATTATTCCTGTAGCAAGCTCTCATGGAACTGGAGAGGGTTACCTATCCTACCTACCTTTACCTCCTCCCCTTCAAGTTACCAAATGGTCCACCAGAGGGGGGTGAGGAAGTAAATACGTTGAGCTTACACTTTGCTCTTTAAATCCTCTTTTAATTCTATCCTTATGTTGGCAAAGCATTTTTTGTGTCAGATATGAGTGCAATGTTATGTGCTGAAGTAGTAATAATTTTTGGGCTTTTCTCCACAGAATCTTTCCAACCCAGAGCAATGGCAGGAGGTTGCAGCCCAGTTTTTCCACTAATGGAATTTTCCCAACCGCAGGGGTGCTATTGATGGGAAGCATGTCAGGATTGCCCCACCAGACAACTCTGGCTCATATTATTTTAACTATAAAGGGTTTGCAGCATAGTCATGCTTGCCCTTGTGTCTTCCAACTATGAGTTTCTGTATTTGGATGTTGTTAAGGATGGCTGCAACTCTGACGGAGGAGTCATTATGCAGATGCAGTTTTACAGGCGGCTGCAGAATGGCACCCTAAACTTGCCACCTGCAGAGCAAAATGTGGAGGGTCTCAATTTTGTGTTTGTGGCAGATGAGGCCTTTGCTCTAGGAGACCATCTGATGAAGCCATTTCCAATGCACAACCTGACCCCTGAGCAGAGGATATTTAACTACAGACTGTCTCATGCCAGAAGGGTGGTGGAGAATGTGATCTTGGCAAATCGGTTCCGGATCTTTTTAACTACCATAAACCTGGCTTTATACAAAATTAAACAAATGGAGAGGTGCCTCTGAGTTTAGACTGTAAACTTATATATTTATTAAAAAGTGGTTACAGGTGGCAACTCACATGATCCAAGATAAAAGAATACACATCAATATGCAAGCTGTTGTCAGCGGTGACAACGTCTGTCCCTATAACGCCAGGCCAATGGCTGTGTGGAGGCTGCGGCTTCCTGGAATGGTAAACATGGCCGTGCTGTCTGTGGGAGCCGGAGCAAGGCTTGGATGCAATCTTCAATGGCGGGCGGGGATGACATCACTGGAATGTGGCGCGTTTACTGGGCATGCGTGCTATGAATGTAGTGATAGCCGCGCCCCTTCTTCAGGCATAACAACATAACTAGGCAACAGCCGGAGCACAATTTATATAGAGAGAGGTGCGGGGGCAGGGGAACAATGCAATGTAGAGAGAGCTTAAACTAAGATCCTAGTAGAATAACTAGTGACTAGTGTTGAGCGAACCCGGACTGTAACGTTCGGGTCCGTACAGAACTTTGGGGTGTCCGGGACCCGGACCCGAACCTGGACATTTAAAAAAACGTTTGGGTTTCGGTTCTGGGTTCTGGTAGTTGATCACGCATGTTGAATAGCTGCAGGGCAGCCAATCAACAAGCGTTTCACTGGTTTGCCCTTAGAAGCCATCACAGCCATGCCTACTAATGGCATGGTTGTGAATGGCCAGTGCATCATGTGACCCAGCCTCTTTATAAGCTGGAGTCACTTGATGCTGCAGTCACATGCTCTCTGGGACTCTGACTAGTATAGGGAGAGGAAGCTGCCAGCGTTTTTGTGAGGGACAGATTGCAGACATTTTAACATCTGATCCTGCATCCTGAGATTACTACTACTGTTGCTCTGAGGGACAGATTGCAAACCTCAGCCTGCATTACACAACGATCTGATTGTGGAGTAATTTGAGATTTCACATACTGCTGCTTTGAGTGACAGATTGAAGATCAAACCCTGCATTACACAACGATCGTTACGATCGTACACAACGATCTGATTGTGGAGTAATTTGAGATTTCACACCCTCTGTCAAAGGTTTTACTTACCTCCTCATAAAAAGAAATCAGGTTTGTTTGACAACCTGTCTTTCATGAATCCATGCTGTTGCTTAAAAATAAAATTTCCAACAAAAACTCATCTATATGGTCTTTTATTAAACTCTCTAGTATCTTCCCCGCTATATGAGTTAAACTCACAGGTCTGTAGTTACTTGGTAAAGACTTTGATCCCTTTTTAAATATGGGCACCACATTGGCCCTACGCCAATCCAGTGGTACTATTCCAGTCATTAAGGAGTCCCTAAAAATTAGATACAATGGCTTTGAAATGACAGAGATCAATTCTTTTAGGATCCGTGGATGGATGCCATCTGGTCCAGGTGCTTTATCTACCTTTATTCTGTCTAAATACTTTTTAGAGAATTTCACCTTTGAGCCATTGTGGATTATTTGGGGCTGTGTCACCACCACCCCCATTATGGACATGAGCTCCCCCCATGCTCCTTTGTATACACAGAGCTGAATAATGTATTTAATAAGTTTGCCTTCTCTTTGTCCCCAGTCGTCCACTCTAGACTATTTTGTAAAGGGCCTACATGCTCAGACCTGACCTTTTTACTATTAATATTTTTGAAGAATTTTTTGGGGTTTGTCCTATTATCTTTTGCAATCTGTCATTCGTTTTGAATTTTTGCGCTTGATTTCCTTTTTACATACTCTGTTATATTCTTTGTAATATTTAAAAGATGATAGCGTTCCTTCATTTTCAAATTTTTTAAATGTTCTTTTCTTATCATTTATAACTTTTTTAACTTTGGCTGTGAGACACATAGGTTTTATTTTTAGCCTTTTAAACATATTGCCCATGGCAATATTCTTTGCAGTGAGTTCGCACACAATCTTTTTGAAAAATTCCCATTTCTGTTCTTTGTTCATCAATGCCAATATTCCCTCCCAGTCTAAGTCCTGGAGAGCAGCCCTCATCCTTGTAAAATGTGCTCTCTTAACGTTAAGTGTTTTTTCTTTCCCATATGTGTTTGTTGCTTGCAGCTTACATTAAATGAAATCATGTTATGGTCAATGTAACCCAGATGTTTTTTATATGAATATTGGTAATAAGCTCTGCATGGGTTGAGATTACCAGGTCCAGAAAAGCATCATTCCTAGTTGGGGCCTCAATAAACTGGACCATAAAATTGTCCTGTAATAGGTTTATACATTTTTGCCCTTTAATTGTCCCAGCAGTCCCATTACTATTAGTTAATTTCCGGGTAGTTAAAATCCCCCATTATTATCACTGTCCCAGCCCTTGTAGCTCTTTCCATCTGTGCAAGGAGCCGAGTCTCCACCTCCTCTTTGGATGGTCTATAACAAACTCCAATGATAACCTTTGTAATGTGCACACCCATATGCAGATCTACCCATAAATGGGCCATAATGCTTCAGACTCATCACACTCTCCATCAACTAGGTCCTCATTCACACTCGCTTTGAGATCACTTCTCACATAGAGACAGACACCACCACCCTTCCGTTTTACCCTATCTTTCCGAAGAAGAGCATAGCCAGGAATATTAATAGCCCACTCATGAAGAATGAAGCCAAGATTCAGCAATCAAATTAAATCATAGTTCTCCTCATGCACCAGAGCTTCCAACTCATCTATTTTGCTTGGCAGACTTCTGGCATAAGTGTACAAACACTTTAATTCACTGTCACATTTTGCACATGTATGTTGCATATTTTTTTATGTTAGTACAAACAGTACCCTTTCCAATGGTTGATTGTAACATGGGAACCTTCATATCATCTTCCTTAGGCCTTCCCCCATCTTTCCCATTCCACCCACCAATAGGGGCTGACCCCTGTCTGACCTGTCTACCCCATTATAATCTAATTCACCCCCCCAATCCTAGTTTAAATACTCCTCCAGCCTTCACATAAACCTCTCCCCCAGCACAACAGACCCCCTTCCATTTAGGTGCAAACCATCTTTAGCATATAGTAGATACATAGTAGAAAAATTCCGGCAACTCAATGGCTTCCTTATAAGAAATTTATTGTCGCATCATAGCAGTAAAATATCCATAAATGCTGATGCGTTTCGCCCTTAGGCCTTCATCAAAGCATAAATGTATAATAGTAACACACATATATATACAAAAATGCTGCTCTCCTGAAACCAGGAGGGCAGCGAACATTCAATTAAAAAAATCACATGACAATTGATTACACATGGAGATCACACCAAGCCTGAATTAGACAGGCATCTAAGGCAGAGAGTGAAAAAAAAAAAAAAAAATGTTTTTAACCACTGCTAGCCAATAGGTACAGCAATTAAAAAAAAAAACACTCAGTCCAACCGTAGCTGCAATGCAAACTGGTATTGCTTATCTCAAGAATAGATTAACATCTATCCTGCTATTCATTCCTAGAGGCATCCTGGTATTTAATGTATGGATCCACCACACCTCTAGTTGGAGTAGCATGCAATGGCTGTCGCCCCCTCTTGTAGGTTTCTTAATCTGTTCTAAGCCAAAAAACGAAAATGCATCAAGATTGCCATAGTGCTTTGTCCTAACATGTTTTGATACATTGGAGATATTTTTGGCTTTTGGGTTGGTTGTGTCATTATAGTGTTCTGAGATTCTAACTCGTAAATGGCGAATCATACAACCAACATATTGTAACCTACAGGCATCACATTACTGATTTAGAATTGCAATTAATACATTTTTTTAAAGTATAGGTTTTGCCTGTAGAGGAAGGAGACAGATTTTGTTTTCTTGTGTCTACAACATTGTCTACATGTATTAGTGCCATAGGGAAATGATCCCATGACACTAAGCCATGTACGTGGAGTGGAGTGGGACCGCAAGAGACTAGGAGGCAGAATAGATCCCAAAGTGGGAGCTCTTCTATTGGAGAAGCCACATCCCTGCTGTAAGATGTCATATAGGGGGTCATTTACTATATCGCGATTCTGCCTTTGTGCACATTTTAACGCGCAGAATCGCAAATTCGCGCTAATTAGCGCGAAAATGGAATTCACTAAAGCCCTGAGGGAGAAAATAGTCCCAGGATCAAATTCACTATAACGCCCAAACAACAGTGACTGACTAAAAAACTAGTCATGGTAGAAGCAAGGGAATTGCACATGGAAATAATATTTAGAGCATGATATGATCACCTAAATTGTTTTTAAAAATGTAGTATCTTGTTTAATGATGATCTGCTTTTAAATTGTTTAAAAACGTGATATATAACCTGAAATATCATTGAAAGTCTGAAAAGAGCCAAATTCCTCCTTTTTTCCTGACTATTCATCAGCACAACTGAGCATGCTTAGACAAGAAAATTACCTCATTTTAACTCCCATGCCTTTTTTAGAGGGCGGTATAGTAAATTCGCAAATTCGCACTTGCCTATAATGTCTTCTTGAGAAGGCAAATTCGTGTTGGCTAATATACCTTCTTGAGAAGCCTAATGCAAGTTTCAGCCATTGATCCTAATGGTACAATTGTAACTTCCCTAAAGAAATCCTTTTCATGTTGAGATGAAATGTATCTTTCTCTCATACAAATTGTCCTTGCAACAATGTTGCTATTTATCATCTAATTTGTTTTTAAGAATGTTACAATATGCAATCTTCTCATGTTTTTCTCTGTCTTTTGCTTGTTGCTGTCCATCTCATAAAAATATTTTCCCAAACTCACACAGGTATCTTCACAAACCACAAACAATATCATTGCTGTTGCAATAACATCACTCACTGTTCTACACTCCAAGCACCACCAAATAGAACAGAATAAACTCCAGACTAATGTAATTCCACCACCTATATGTGCAAAGAAATGCAGTATATGTGTATTTATGTGTAGGAGGGTTGCATACTCAGCAGACTGGTGGCTAACAGCTTAATGCTACCTAGGGACAAAGAGCTTCTGCGTTCGTGTCCTGAGAATATCTCTTCATGTAGAGAGGTTTTCTGTTCTCATAATGCATATTCTTACCAAAATTATGTCTAAATGTAGTATTTATGTGTAGGAGGGTTCCACCACTATTGCAAATTGTGTCACATGTTTTCTATGGGCAAGGACTATAATCAGCCTTAACATTTCTCATCCAGCAATTATTGCAGCTTCTTACCAAGGCAAATGCCCCAAAATGAGAGATGTTCTATAGCAGAATGCTCACAGTACTGAGCCATAACAAACCTTCAAAACAAATGGCATATGCCAGAAACAGGTTGTTCAATGGTTATCCAGCCTTCCACAGTACATCTGCATTGGTTCATGCATTGCACCCCTGAGACTTAGGACTGTTTGACATCACAGCAATGGATGCTCTATGAATGTGACTAAGGGCTTAGTACTTCTGCTGAGCAAAGCTGGGGTTCATAGGTTCAAATCCCAAACATGCTACGTCCTGTAGAAAGGCTGTCAGCTCTTCCTGTGTTGTTAAACATAACTCATGTCCTTCCCCAAGTTTTATATAAATGTAGCATTTATGTGGACGAGGGTTCCACCACCATTGCAAATCTTGCACAATCTGCGATCTTGCCAAAAGTATTGGGACACCTGCCTTTATACACACATGGACTTTAATAGCATCCCAATCTTAGTCTGTAGGGTTCAAATTTGATTTAGCCAAGCCTTTGCAGCTATAGCAGTGCAGGGACCTTTTTTCCCGCACCAGAATCAGATTGCATGGGTGTTCTCACTCCTGTAATCCAGAATCCACAGTTAGCACGGCGATTTATGAACCAATCTGAGGGTGTCATTAATATTGTACTGACACCTGCAGCGGTTCACAGAAGGCAGTGTGAACTGCCTGTGGGAGAGGTGCGATGCAGGAACCGGTGCTAAAATCATGCTGGTTCCTGCATCGCACCAATGAGAACCCTAGGCTAAGGCCGCTTTCACACTTGTGCGACCTGAAAGTCGAATGACTTTACCGCGATTTGCCGCAATTTTTTGACGTGATTTTGATGTGACTTGAAGCAATAGCTGTGTAATTCTGAGGTCTATTGACCTCAAGTTGCTTCAAAGTCAGACTACTTTGAAGTCGCACAGATATGAATGGTGCTCATTGGAAATTATCTTCAGGCCCCTTTCACACTTGTGTGGCTTTTCCTGCGACTTGGGACTGCAAAGTCACATTGCAAGCTGTTCCCCATGATTTTCAATGAGTACCATTCATATCTGTGTGACTTCAAGTTGCAGTGACTTCAAAGTAGTCCCTGCACTACTTTGGTCCGACTTTGATGCGACTTGAGGTCCATAGACCTCAGGATAACACAGCTATTGCTTCAAGTCACATCAAAATCCCTGCAAAACTTTGCAGCAAAACATTGCGGCAAATCACTGTAAAAACGCACAAATTTCAAGTCGTACAAGTGTGAAAGAACAACCCCTGAAAAACAACCCCACACCATAATCCCCCCTCCTGATTTGGACCAGTGCACAAAGCAAGGTCCATAAAGACATGGATGAGTGAGTTTGGGGTGGAGGAACTGGCCTGTACAGAGTCCTGACCTCAACCTGATAGGACACCTTTGGGATGAATTAGAGTAGAGACTGCGAGCCAGGCATCAGTAACTGACCTCACAAAAGTGCTTTGGGAAGAATGGTCAAACATTCCTATAGACCACAGGTGTCAAACACAAGGCCCGGGGGCCGAATCCGGCCCTCCAGGTCATTTCATGTGGCCCTCACACCTCTCCTGCAGCTGCAGCACTCCCCTCATCTCCACCACCCCTGTCTCAGCGGTCTGTCTCTCTGTGCAGCTGCAACACACCCTCATCTTCACCTCCCCTGGTCTCAGCATTCAGAAGACTCCATCTCTCCTCTGGTCCTCCTCCAGACCCTGCACTTTCTAATTCTCAGCTCTGCCCCCACTGTGATGTAAGGAAGGGTGGGGGACCCTTGACTTCTGATGGTGGGGGGAGCCCTTGGCATCAGTTGTAAGGGGGGGTGGTGCTTTGAACATCTAGTCTTAGATATACAACCGGCCCTTTCAGGGCGACCATAATGCTGATACGGCCCACGATGAAATCAAGTTTGACACCCCTGCTATAGACACACTCCTAAACCTTGTGGACAGACTTCCCAGAAGAGTTGAAGCTGTTATAGCTGCAAAGGGTGGGCCAACTCAATATTGAACCCTACAGACTAGGACTGGGATGCCATTAAAGTTCATGGGCGTGTAAAGGCAGGCGTTTGGACAATATCGTGTGCGTAACACATTTGCAAATTGTAAGTGTTCTTGTTTATCAGGTGCAATCACTATAGAGTTAGGCAGACATGAAGAGACAGATTGAATGACACTGATGGGCGTGTACTTCCACTGGGCATGTCGGTGCGCTAACAATACAACCTATGTTATATAAATGGCTGCAGGAGAGGGGCTGGTTTTCCCTGAGAAGAGGCTGTGTTATTTGCTGTAGTTGTTTTTGGGGGGGGGGGGGATATTGTGCATAATGACAAATGCCCCACTTGGCCTGTTGAAATTCTTGTGCATTTTGTCCACCAAAAGTGTGGCTTTGCTGTCAATGTTGTGTATTGTTGCTGTCTGACCATGCATTCATGGGTTGGAAGCATCTGCTGACCTTCTACTCTTTGATCTCATTGCTTAATTATGTACACAGAAATGCATCTTCCAGCAGAACCATCACCAATGTATGTGTGTGGAATGTGGGGTGGTGGGTGGTCATGTTTGGAATATGCATCTTTTTAATATTTTGTAATTTTTTTTAAGAATGACTGACTGTTTTTTTGTAGTTTTGTATAATCTTGCAGCTAAACATTTGTTGGTGGTTGGTGTCTGTTGAGAGTAGTTGTACTATGAAATGTGTAGTCTGCTATATACTGAAATTAAAGCTATCTCCACTATAAAGCTTGGAAAAATTTTAGATTGTAAGCTCCTATGAGCAGGGCCATTAGATCCCAATTGCTAAATGTTTGTCTAAATGTACCAACTAATATACTAATGCCACTAAATGAATGTACATAATTGTGTTGCTGCTATGCAAATAAATGTAAATTCTTGAGCTATTTTTTTCATTTGTTTTGGAGGGAGCTGGGTTTGGAGAAGTGAACCGTCTTGCTAATGACAAATTATGAGAAGGTGTAATCGTGGAATAAAAAAAAACCTAACCTCTTCAGCACACCTGCAAGTAAATGATAAAGGTTGTTTAAGTGGAGTCTTTCTTTTAACAGGTCTGGAGAATTGCAGGTAAGTGCCAGTTCACACTGCACTGTGCAAGATTGCATCTGATTCACACCGCAGTACAAGTCACATGCGCTGTCCATGCGATTTCAGCCATACAGATAGTATGGCTGAATTTGCATTGCATTCGGACCAAACTTGCACAGGACCCCCCTTTTTTTTTGTCCACACCAGAATTGGATTGCATGGATGTTCATGCCCATGCGATCCGATTAATGTCCAAGCTGCTAGTTTACACTGTGATATGTGAGCTGAAATGGGGGTGTCATTAACAATGTATTGACACTCCCAGCAGGTCACACATGGCAGTGTGAAATTCGATGCAGGAACCTGCAGTGGATTTGCCGGGTTCCCACATTGCACAAGTGTGAACCGTTACTCATAATGAATTTAGCTGGTGGATAGGCAGTGTTGTATGTCTCAAACTGAGCCTTTATCTTTGTCATTCACCTGCCTATTACTAAAAAAAGAAAATGTGATTGCGATCAAATATTCATAAGCAAGTGTGGCTTTGTCCTCTGACCCGGAAATGTCATTGTGTTCATCCAGAAGTGCCTTTGCTAGTCAGGATCTCTATATAGGTGGCTATAGTGAGGTTTCATTTCAGCAAAGAGGTGCCACTCATTTGACGGATAAGTGTAGGAAATATACTTGTGCTTACACCGTGTGGGGGAGGATGCGGTAGCTATATTTGGTAGGGATGGGGTTAATTTATTTGTTCATGTGGGATCACCACACATTCACTTCCTGCCAGGGCAGCCATCAGAAATTTTGGGGCCTCTTAAACAGCTTTAGACCTACACCCCCCTTCTGACCTCCAACATTCCCCAGGGCCTTCCCACTGGGCCATTCCACCACATCCGCCCACAGGCCAGGGGTGTACACATGTCGTAGCCCCAGTAGGAATTATACACCCTGTCACACTTACCGGGTGTAGCCTGCCAAGCCTGACTCATTCAAGTGAAGTGTGCAATGCATGCTAGTGTGGGATCCAAGGGGTTAAAAAAAACCAGTGCACAGGCAGCACAGCCTCACCCAATGCTTGCAATAAGGCCTCATGCCGAACCATAGGTGCTAGAGGTCCCAAACTTGGACCAGTTGTGGTCCAAGGGGCTCTCTCCATGTGACCCAAGTTTGGTATTTTTATCGCCTATTATTCAGGAGAACGTTGTCCCCAAACTGGGTGACCCCCCTCATAGACTCCAATGTTAAGTCCGAAGTTCATCTGACAATTGCCGGTCAATGACTGAACAACTGAACCATAGATACTGGAGGTCCCAGTTATTGCCCAGTGGGTGCTCTCTATGTGACTAAAGTTTGGTATTTTTATTGGCTATGGTTTGGGAGAACGGTGTCCCCAAACTGGGTGTTCCCCTCCCATAGACTCCAATGTTGAAGACTGCTAAAGTCTTTGTTGTAAGGGCCCTTGAGACACTGGGGCCCCTTACAACACTACTGCCTGTACCCCCCTGATGGAGGCCCTGTTTAATGCCCATGCGCACACATCACTTCCTGGTTACAGGCACATTACACTTCCTGCATGTATTCTGTTGATGTAAATCAGTAAGGAGTGTGTGTGTATACATATAAATGAGAATATATATATATATATATATATATATATA
>BLSH010434633.1:939880-954603 GCA_018402905.1 Glandirana rugosa
GGTGGATTATAAAGTTGTTCCCGGGGTTCCGGTTCTTTCTTCCCTCTTATTTTTTTTTTCCCCCCCCCCCCTTTTTTTTTTATTCTCCCTTCTTTCTTGGCCTTGGGGCCCTTGTTGAAATATTAGGTGGAGGTATGGAATAATAAAAGGTGTGTAAAGGGTGGCTCTAGAATTAAGAGGGAGTATTATAGAATAATTAAGGAAATACAGCGAGGAAAAGGGGGAGTACGAGTTTAAGTGCGGGAGCACAGTGTATTACAGGGTGTAAAGAAAGATACACCAGTAATGCCTCTTTTTTTTGTCAAGGAAAATCTACTTTTTGTTGCGTTATAGCTGGATGTGTTCATAAAGAATGGCCCAAAAATAGGTTGGAAGGTGGAGGATGGAATAGAATGATATATAAAACTAGCTTGAGAAGTAGTATAAAGAAATGAGAAGACAGGGTTAGAAGAAACAAGCAGTTGGGAGGTAAAGAATTATACAAATATATTATAAATGAGTGATCAACACATTTTTTTAACATGGAATGTTAGGGGATTGGGAACGGCTATTAAACGTGCACAGGTGTTCTCAACAATTAAAAAAGCACAGGCCAAGATAATATGCCTACAAGAGACTCACTTAACCGAGGAGCGCCTAAGACAGATAAAAAGAAATTGGATACAATGGGAAGTACACTCAGTCCACACTACATACTCAAGAGGGGTGTCGCTGCTGGTACACAAGACAGTTCAGTGGGAATGTATACGGACCAAGCGAGATCAGGAGGGAAGATATGTATTTGTCCATGCTAGGATAAACTCTTTGCCTTTCGTTATAATGGGTATATATAACCCACCCCCAGCTAGTCTGCAGGTATTAAAAGAAGTAGTGACATTTATGATTCAATACCCTGGAGCATACATTTTATGTATGGGAGATTTTAATATGTGGTTGGACCCTGTCTTGGACAGGCATGGTATGTCAGTACAGAATCAAACAATTGGAACAGGTATGTTAAAAAAATTAATTGAGGAGGTGGGGTTAGTGGACGTATCGAGGTACATGAACGCATGTCAGAGCATATTCCTGGGCAGCAATGAGTAGAGGATACCTGTCAAGAATAGATTTATTATTAGGTAATGAAAGGGTGCTGCCATTAGTGCAAACAGTAGAATGTTTGGCTCGAGGCATCTCAGATCATTCGCCCCTAGGGACGAAAATAATAATTGGCCCTAGGGGCAGACAGCCCATGGGGAGGATACAGGCCTATTGGCTACCGCAGGTGGGACCAAATGATCGAATTCCGAATCAACTTGAAATGTTCCTGACAGTACATTCAGAGAGTCAGGAGGGCGATTACTTTTGGGACACATTGAAGGCCTATTTCAGAGGAGTATTAAAATCTACAATTTCTTATATAAAACGTACAACAAGACAGGAAGAAGAAGAAATGGCTGAGAAATGCTTGCAGGCTGAGAGGGAGTATATATCTAACCCCATAAGTAATAATAAAGAAGAACGGGAGCTTCTTCAACAACAATATAAAAATCAATTAGCTGCAAATGTTAAAAGGAAGAATTTTTTTCGTAATCAACGATACTTTGAACAGGGAGATCAACCTGGTGCGTTATTGGCATTTTTAAGCAGACAACAAACAGCTTCATATACAATAACGAAAATCAGAGGGGGGAGACATGGTAAGAGGGACAGGGGAGATAATGGATTGCTTCTATAAATACTATGTGGCTATGTATACTTCCCTGTTTGATAGTACAGAAGCAATAGTGGAAGAATATTTAGAAGAAGTTATATCCCCAAAGATTACAAATGAACAAAAGGAGATAATGGATCAAGAAATAACAGAGATGGAGGTTAGAGGAACGATTAGGGCCTTAGCGGAAGGCAAATCACCAGGCCCGGATGGGATACCTCTGGAAGTCTATAAAAAGTATATTGATATAGTAGCCCCAGTGCTGACAGGAGTATACACCCGGGCTTTTGAACAGGGGAAATTACCAAAATCCATGAGCAACGCAACAATAGTGTTAATCCCTAAACCAGGCAAAGATGAAAGTGAGTGTTCATCGTATAGACCAATATCTTTATTAAATAGTGATTATAAAATTTTGGCAAAATTTTTGGCAGAGAGATTGAATGCAGTGATCCACTCTATCATACATGTTGACCAGTCAGGCTTCATGCCGGGGAAATCAACTTCAATAAATATAAGAAGGACATAATTAATGATTCAACTGAAAGAATATACTGCTCAGACGAGTGCACTGGCGTCATTGGACACGGCCAGAGCATTCGACTCAGTTGAATGGCCCTTCCTACAAAGTGCACTAAGGAAGTTTGGAGTGGGGGAAGTATTTAGGAGATGGGTCAAGATATTATATAATAACCCGACATCAAGCCTCCTGGTGAATGGATCACTGTCTCCAACGGGCTAAGTCGTGGCACAAGGCAGGGATGTCCATTATCTCCACACCTGTTCAATGTGGTGATTGAAATCCTAGCTTTAAAGATTAGACAATCTAAAAAATATAAGGACATGAATATAGGAGGGAGAGTAGAGCACCTAGGGTTAAATGCGGATGATATTATTCTGTATATGGGAGATGCCCAAGATACGCTTAAAGAGGCAATGGAAATAATAGATAGATTTGGGAAGTATTCAGGTCTTAGAATAAATTGGAAAAAAATCTGCGTTGATGCCCTTGTTTCAAGATACAGTAGACAGTTGGACCCATTCCCCTCTCAAAGTGGTAGATTCATTTAAATATTTGGGAATAAATATCGATCTTCAACCCAAGGAATTTATAGTGAGCAATGTTAACCCTTTGGTGGAATCTATAAAAAATAAACTGGCAATATGGAAAAGAATGCCAACATCAGTAGTAGGGAGAATTGGGTTGATAAAAATGATAATTTTGCCAAAATGTTTATATGTCTTCTCCCACTCCCCTATTATTATTCCTAGATATATATTTAAAAAAAATCACTCATGTTTCACAAATTTTATATGGGCGAATGGAAGGTGTAAACTAAAATTAACAACACTACAAAGACCAAAAAAAGCAGCAGGACTGGCACTCCCAGATATTTTTTTGTATTACATAGCGGGACAAGTGAAACAAATAAAGACCTGGGTGACAAAAGAGCAAAATAGGGGGACTGAGAGACATCTGCAAGATATATTACGGGTGGAGGACTTAACGATTGTTCTAGAGGAAAAAGCTACGGTTTTACCAAAAATAAATATACCTATAGTTAAACTTGCTAGGTCAGTATGGAAAGAGGCAAAAAAAATAGAGGACTTTAAGGATATCCCATTAGAAACCCCTATATGGAATAACCCCAACTTGGAACATTTGTATAAGAGTGGGGATAGAGAGTTCTGGAAGAAGAGGGGAATAGACACACTAGAACAGATTTATGATAACAAAAGAGTACGACCATTTGAAGCATTGAGTCAAGAACATAATATCCCTCACAGGTTTTTTTATAAATACCTACAATTAAGACACATGGTACATACTCAATTTGGCAACACTGATCTCAAGATATCAAGGTATCCTTTAATAGGTATACTTAGATCACAGGGACCTAAAGGCTTGACATCAGTCCTGTACTCCCGACTGCTGAGAGCAAGATTGATTAGTACGCCTTTAAAAATCAGAGATAGATGGCGGGGGGTAATCCCGGAGGTGACAGAGAAAATATAGGACAGAGTTTGCTCATCGCATCTGGGAGTATCCCCTGTCATTAATAATAGACTAATCCAATTATATATTATACATCAAACGTATTTGACCCCTGTGAAAATGTGTAAGATGGGGAGATTGACCTCCTCAAATTGTAAACGATGTTACTCCCCTGAGGCAGACTTTATACATTTTATATGGGCATGTCCTAGGATTGGTCAATACTGGCAACAGGTGACAGACAAACTAACCAGGATCATGAACAAGAGAGTACCATGTACTCCTGAAGTATGCATACTTGGGTTATTAGAAGTGGAAGACTGGTCAGCAAGAAATAAAACTATGCTACAAGAAACTTTATTCATGGCACGAAAACAGATATCACTGAGATGGATGCAGACAGTAGTTCCTACAATAAATCAATGGATCCAGGCAGTAAATAATATCATACCGTATGAGAAGATAATGTATGAACATAGAGGGATACCTAACAAGTTTAACAAAATATGGGATATATGGTATACCTCCCTGGAAACTGTAGGATGATAGAAGATAGAAGATATAGATT
This sequence comes from Glandirana rugosa, assembly GCA_018402905.1. NCBI lineage: Eukaryota > Metazoa > Chordata > Amphibia > Anura > Ranidae > Glandirana > Glandirana rugosa. The sequence continues at coordinate 944,138 of BLSH010434633.1, forward strand.
AATAATACTTATTCAAAAGCTGGGATGAACCCTGGGGAAAGAGAGGCGAGGGGAAGGATCAAGAAAAGGAACATGGTAAAAATGGGTCAATGAAACAACAGCTATTATGAGATACATTAAGAGTTAAAGTAATATGAATGTAAACATGTTAAATGTAAAATGTATGAAAAGAAAAAAAAATTGTAAATGTGTATGCTTTGTGAAACTCACGCAATAAAAAGTTTATAAAAAAGAAAAATGTAATGTGGAAATTTAGCATCATGATGTGGATACACAGTACCATCCTCATAGTCTTTTACATCCCTGAGAAATTTGGACCTTTTCACTTCCATGATCTCAGTCTCCAGCTTCTTAAGATTGGACTGTAATTCTTGGTTGAGTGGGTTATACGATGCTACAGTCCAGAGGTGGATCAATGTTTCCTTAAGAGTGGTAATGTCTTTATTCAGGTCAATCAGAAGTTTTTCCTCATATGACATGATAAGCTTCATAAGAGCAATAGAGCATGTGGAAAGGATATTGTTCCATTCAATTAAGAAGGTGTTACTGTATAATATTAAAAAACTGTCTCACCATAATAGAAATGACATATACGTTTTTACTACTTATTCCAGACAGTACAATCAGGTTGTAGCCATTATGAAAAAATGTCTTCCAATCTTATTTGCAGACAAGACAGTATATGACATCTTACAACAGGGATGTGGCTTCTCCAGTAGAAGAGCTCCCACTTTGGGATCTATTCTGTCTCCTAGTCTCTTGCGGTCCCACTCCACTCCACGTATATGGCTTAGTGTCATGGGATAATTTCCCTGTGGCACTAATACATGTAGACAATGTTGTAGACACAAGAAAACAAAATCTGTCACCTCTTTCTCTACAGGCAAAATGTATATTTTAAACATTTTTATCAATTGCAATTCTAAATTAGTAATTTATGTAGTAGAATGTGATGCCTGTAGGTTACAATATGTTGGTTATATGATTCGCCATTTACGAGTTAGAATCTCAGAATACTATAACGACACAACCAACCCAAATGCCAAAAATATCTCACATGTATCAAAACATTTTAGGACAGTGCACAATGGCAATCTTGACGCGTTTTCATTTTTTGGCTTAGAACAGATTAAGAAACCTACAAGAGGGGGCGGAAGCCATCGCACGCTACTTCAGCGAGAGGTGTGGTGGATCCATACATTAAATACCAGGATGCCTCTAGGAATGAATAGCAGGATGGATGTTAACCTATTTTTGAGATAAGCAACACCAGTTTGCATTGCATCTACGGTTATTATGTATGGACTGAGTGTTTTTTTTTCATTGCTGCACCTATTGGCTAGCAGGGGTTAAAAAAGTATTTTTTTTCACTCTCTGCCATAGGTGCCTGTCTAATTCAGGGTTGGTGTGATCCATGTGTAATCAATTATCATGTGATTTTTTAATTGAATGTGCACTGCTCTCCTGGTTTCAGGAGAGCAGCATTTTTGTATATACTGTATATGTGTGCTACTGTTATACATTTATGCTTTGATGAAATCCTAAGGCCAAAACGCATCAGCATTTATGGATGTTTTACTGCTATGATGCGACAATAAAGTTCTTATAAGGAAGCCATTGATTTGCCCGCAATTTTCTACTATGCATCTACTATGAATACCACTGGCCAGAGCACCGATCACTCTGTACACCTTATCTGATTCATAGAAGAGGTAGAGCTTGGGTGAGTCTTTTTTCTTACTACTTTGGTCTTTATACATCCGCTCCTGCTAGAAGAATCTTTGGATTTACCAGTGTCAGAGTGCAGCTTCAATCTCATTTTATATAAGCATGGATCAGAATATAAACATCCAGGAGATCAACCAACCTGATGACATGCAAGCTATTCTGACCTTACCGGACAGATGCATGAAATTTTTTTTTAATTTTTTTTTTTTCACTCTCTGCCATAGGCGCCTGTTAAGGCTTGGTGTGATCTCCATGTGTAATCAGTTATCATGTGATTTTTTAATTGAATATGCACTGCCCTCCTGGTTTCAGGAGAGCAGATTTTTTGTATGTATATGTGTGTTTCTGTTATCTATTTTATTTTTTATTTAAGGTACTTATATAGCGCCATCAATTTACGCAGTGCTTTACATATACATTGTACATTCTCATCAGTCCCTACCCTCAAGGAGCTTATAATCTAAGGTCCCTAGCTCACATTCATACATACACGAACTAGGGCAAATTTAGACAGGATCCAATTAACCTACCAGCATGTCCCCGGAGTACCCAGAGGAAACCCACGCAGGCAAAACATGTAACTCCAGGCAGGTAGTGTCGTGGTTGGGATTCGAACCTGCGACCCTTTTGCTGCTAGACAAACGTGCTAGCCACTACACCATTATGCCACCCATGTTATACATTTATGCTTTGATGAAGGCCTAAGGCCAAAATGCGTAAGCATTAATGAATACTACTATACATCTACTATGAATGCCACTGGCCAGAGCACCGATCACTCTGTACACCTTATCTGATTCATAGAAGCAGTAGAGCTTGGGTGAGTCTTTTTTCTTACATCTTTAGCATATAGGTTGTACATCTAAAGGCATACATCTTGCGCCAATTCCCATTAATTTAACTACTTGGAAAGCTGTATTTTTATGGGCCAAGCCAGAAATTGGCCTTAGTTAGGCCCCAGATGTTAAACCCATTTACCTCCACTCTGATTTGATGCAATACAAAGCTGCTCAACTACCAGTATGTCTAGAAATATCACAAATGTTCTATTACTGTGAAAATATATTTTATGCTAAATATAACCTAAGGCCCCTGGGAATGTCTCCGTGTTCAGCAGCGACAAAAAGTATACAATGTGGCAGTATGATAGAAAATATGACAAATCCAGATCACTTTGTTTAGAAATGGTAAATTTTCATGGATTCGACAAAATTCTTTTTGTCCTCATAGGAATTATCGTTATAGGATTGTTTACTTATTTGTTTTTCAGGTGTGCTAAATGTGAAATACAAAGATTACTACAATGGCAGTTAGAACTGAGGAAGATGACCCCAGGGATAGAGTGTTATTAGATAGTCAGATTGACAGATTCATATGATGGCAAAATGGGTGATGCAAATGAGTAAAGATATGTATCCACATACACCCTAAGAAGAGCTTTACTCCACTTAGCATTGAAGTAGTACTGTACTGTAGTACTGTGGACCCTCTGGTATCATATTAGGCAGGGGAGATATGGTAGTGACCCCACCATAGGGGTCAAGAGGAGGGAAATTAGTAGAATTATAGGGGTCTGTTAATGTTGAGTTTTATATATATATATATATATAAACAGAGACGGTCACTTTAAGAATTTACAATACACTTGTTTCTTACTTTCCTTTTGTGTTTTTGTTTATATTCCTGAGAAAAAAAAAAACTCTTGGATATGTGATGACATGGCTTCAAAAATGGACTCCTTATCTAAAACCAGTCTAAGCTAGATTTTAACGGCGACTTACATGTTTCGTCTCACTTTCTATCGGTCACGTGGGAAAACCACCCACTTAACTGCTTGATTGCTAATAAGAAGATACAAACATTGATTGGACTATGTTTTACGCTCACACCTAGAATATACTATGAACACACCCACACTTCATGCATATTCATACTATATACTGCATAACCTGTAATTATAACGTTAGAAACACGTTCACTTTACTTGCTTCATAGTAGCTGAGAACTGTGTATTCTGTTTCTCCACTACAGTGAAAATAAAAGCGCACCTTTTGATCTGGACTTACTATCTCATCTGAAAGGTCTTGTTTTAAGACTCCCGAATCTGATTTAACAGTATCAGTATCACCATTTTGTTTGTATTGTTTTATATACATCCCTATAGCTAATCACATATTTGTATTTACTGGTCTTTGATATAGCCTCTTATATGAATATATTGTTATTCACAGTCATGAATGGTACTTTTATATTTTAATATTGCTTTTATCTTCTGTACCACTGTGTACCAATAAAGATGTTGAATTTATTATATATTTTTGGATAAGTTATTTGCTGAGGTTTCATACCTATAAAGCCCCGTTTTTCTTCTTTTTTTTTTGTTTTTTGGTTTGATCAGTGTGTGGCCGTCCCTGCTGAACATACTTTAAAGTGTTACTACACCCACAACAGTAAAATCTGTCTGTATATTCAGAATAGCATGCGTGCTATACTCACTGTGTAACTTAAGGGGTTAATCCTTTGTATTGCGTAAAAAGGCTGTTTGATCTTGTATGGCCAGATACTTCCTTCTTGCTCTGTCTACTATATTAGACTATACTATACTATACTACATGCAGGCAGTGTGGAAAGGTTGCACATGCTCTGTTCGATCTTCCTGTTTCACATGGACACAGGCTGCATTTCCAGAGGCAGTGATTGTTTATTTGTGAACTGAGCATGTCATTAGCAAAACACCAATCAGCTCTGACCGGATTGTGGGTGAAGGGTCACTGATGCAAAGGAAGTTACATCATCAGAGAGTGAAATCTCCTCCTATATGAACACTGTGGAAGCACTGGCTCTTTGCAGTTTATCACCTAACTGCAATATACAGATGAAAAAAGGTATATAGCAGCAGTATTTTTTATATCAAAATGAGATTTAGAAGCTGTGTGCATTGTGGGGGGTGGGGGGGGGGAGCGGATGAATTGTTTTTATATTGCTGGGTTTAGTAACACTTTAAATGTATGGTTGGCTTCTGTCAAATGGACACACTGCTAACATTTTGTTGATCAGCAGCTACAGATCAGTGTATTCTGGATGGAGAGTCCCGCTGTCAGAATACAATGTCCTGTTAGTTTTTTTTTTTTTTTTTAAAGCTACTCCTCTATGGCCAGCTAAATTAATAAAAAAAGACAGCTCCTAGGAAACCTACCTGTTGTCAAACTGGGCTGCAGTTATGCATCGGACAGTTTAGCAAATGCTCAAATGTACATGACCTAGGGATTTATTGCTTATTTGTACATTGTAACTAAGTGTGTGCAATGTATGATATTTATGTATCGACTCTACACCAAAGTAGAGGCCGAAGAAGTGACTTGTAAACTTCCTTGCTGTCTACAACAGTGGCCGTTGGTGGTTTTATTTGGGGGGGGCGGCAAGCAACCACCCCCCCGGGCGGCACTACCGTGTCAATATTTTGTGTGGCCACCACTATTTTCCAGCACTGCCTTAACCCTCTTGGGCATGGAGTTCACCAGAGCTTCACAGGTTGCCACTGGAGTCCTCCTTCACTCCTCCATGGCGACATCACGAAGCTGGTGGATGTTAGAGACCTTGCGCCCCTCCACCTTCCATTTGAGGATGCCCCACAGATGTTCAATAGGGTTTAGGTCTAGAGACATGCTTGGCCAGTCCCCTCCTTTACACCTTTACCCTCAGCTTCTTTAGCAAGGCAGTGGTCGTCTTGGAGGTGTGTTTGGGGTTGTTTTCATGTTGGAATACTGCCCTGCGGCCCAGCCTCTGAAGAGAGGGGATCATGCTCTGCTTCAATATGTCACAGTACATATTGGCATTCATGGTTCCCTCAATGAATTGTAGCTCCCCAGTGCCAGTAGCACTCATGCAGCCCCAGGCCATGACACTCCCACCACCATGCTTGACTGTAGGTAAGACACCCTTGTCTTTATACTCCTCACCTGGTTGCTGCCACACACGCTTGACAACATCTGAACCAAATACGTTTATCTTGGTCTCATCAGACCACAGGACATGGTTCCAGTAATCCAAGTCCTTAGCCTGCTTGTCTTCAGCAAACTGTTTGCGGGCTTTCTTGTGCATCATCTTTAGAAGAGGCTTCCTTCTGGGATGACAGCCATGCAGACCTATTTGATGCAGTGTGCAGTGTATGGTCTGAACACTGACAGGCTGACCCCCCACCCCTTCAACCTCTGCAGCAATGCTGGCAGCACTCATACATATATTTCCCAAAGACAACCTCTGGATATGATGCTGAGCATGTGCATTCAACTTCTTTGGTCAACCGTGGCGAGGCCTGTTCTGAGTAGAACCTGTCCTGTTAAACCCCTGAATGGTCTTGGCCAGCTCAGTTTCAGGGTCTGGGCAATCTTCTTATAGACTAGGCCATCTTTATGTAGAGCCTCACTTCTTTTTTTCAGATCCTCAGAGAGTTCTTTGCCATGAGTTGCCATGTTGAACTTCCAGTGACCAGTATGAGAGAGTGAGAGTGATAACACCAAATTTAACACACCTGCTCCCCATTCCCACTTGAGACCTTGTAACACAAACACTTGAGTCACATGAGACCGGGGAGGGAAAATGGCTACTTGGGCCCAATTTGGACATTTTCACTTAAGGGTGTACTCACTTTTGTTGCCAGTGGTTTAGACATTGATGGCTGTGAGTTGAGTTATTATGAGGGGAAAGCAAATTTACACTGTTATACAAGCTGTACACTCACTATTTTACATTGTAGCAAAGTGATTTCTTCAGTGTTGTCACATGAAAAGATATAATAAAATATTTACAAAAATGTGAGGGGTGTACTCACTTTTGTGAGATACTGTATAATGGAATAGCTTGAAGCCTGGTTTGAAGCCTCTAAAAGTGAACAGCAAATCCTGTGTAGTACTGTTACTGGTTAAACATATCATGATAGAGCTCACAAAAACAAGAACATGTCCTGCACATAAGGATTCATGGTTTTTACTACTTCCAAGTAACATGCTGCATAGTCACAAAAATTTCAAAAGCAACAAATACACAAACCGATAAATATAATCAGACTGCCTAATCTGCATTAGGGAGGGACGAACGGTTTGGCCCGGGCATAAGTTCGGGCCGAACTTTCGATGTTCGGTCGTTCGGCGAACAACCGAACAAACGGGATGTTCGACCGTTTGTACGACCCCCCGAACTGACCAAAATGCAATGCGGCACTGAAAAATGCATTGCAAGCCCTGATTGGTTGAAGCAGTGAAAGCTTCAGCCAATCAGGGTACAGAGCACTGTCACAGTCATGATTGGACACTGTCATCATGACTTTATCCAATCATGACTCAATACCGCCCCACAGTATAAAAGTATTCTTTCAATGCCAGCCATTTTCAGTGTAATTGCAGCTTGAGAGAGATAGAATAGGACTCTGTTCAGTGCTATTAGTTAGCTAGTGTGCTAAACTGTGCTATTTTGCTTTAATTGTCAGTGTAGAATATTAGTTTAGTAAATATTCTAAATACTACATTTGCGGCCAGCGGTGCATTTCTTGCACAAAAATAAAAAGTGCGTCTACATTGCTGGTTTAAAAAAATAAAAATATTCTAAATACTACATTTACGGCCAGCGGTGCATTTCTTGCACAAAAATAAAAAGTGCGTCTACATTGCTGGTTTAAAAAAAAAGAATAATAAATAGTGCTACATAGTACATTTGCAGGCAATAGCAGAGTTTCAGCTGCAGCACGCACGGGTCAGTCGCTCTGCGGAACAGCACCACTTCACCACCAACGAGTGGGCCTCCATGCGAGACCTGTGTACCATATTGCGGTGTTTCGAGTACTCCACCAACATAGCCAGTGCCAATGACGCTGTTCTCATCGTTACTATCCCACTTCTATGTCTGCTTGAAAAAACACTTCGGGCGATGATGGAAGAGGATGTGGCACAGGAGGAAGAGGAGGAGGAAGAGGAGGAGGAAGAGGGGTCATTCCTACGGTTATCAGGCCAGTCATTCACAAGAGGGTGGGTTCCTGCACCAGCATAGGCCAGGTAAAAAATTTTCAAGCCAGGGCACAATTCTGGAGGATGAGGAGGATGAGGATGATGAGGAGGAGGAGGAACCGTGTTCACAGCAGGGTGGCACCCAACGCAGCTCGTAGGCATCACTGGAGCATGGCTGGGGGGATACGGAGGACACAGATGATACACCTCCCACAGAGGACAGCTTGTCTTTGCCTCTGGGCAGCCTGGCACACATGAGCGACTACATGCTGCAGTGCCTGCGCAACGACAGCTGCCCACATTGTAACTTGTGCTGATTACTGGGTGGCCACCCTGCTGGATCCCCATTACAAGGGCAACGTGCCATCCTTAATTCCCTCACTGGAGCGTGATTGGAAGATGCGCAACTACAAGCGCACGCTGGTAGACGCGCTGCTGAGGGCATTCCCAAATTACACCGGGGGCTCAGTGGAAGCACAAGGCAAAGGCAGAGGAGGAGGAAGAGGTCGCCAACGCAGCTGGGGCACCGCGAGCACCTCAGAAGGCAGGGTTAGCATGGCCGAAATGTGGAAAAGCTTTGTCAGCAGCACGCCACAACTAACAGCACCACCAGCTGATAGGCAACGTCTTAGCAGGAGGCAGCATTTCAGCAACATGGTGGAACAGTATGTGTGTACACGCCTACACGTACTGACTGATGGGTCTGCCCCATTCAACTTCTGGGTCTCCAAATTGGGCACATGGCATGAGCTTGCCCTGTATGCCTTGGAGGTGCTGGCCTGCCCTGCAGCCAGTGTATTGTCTGAACGTGTGTTTAGCACGGCAGGGAGCGTTATCACAGACAAGCGCAGCTGCCTGTCCACAGCCAACGTGGACAAGCTAATGTTTATTAAAATGAACCAGGCATAGATCCCACAAGACTTGTCTGTACCTTGTGCAGAATAGACATTTATACCGGGCTCACACAGCCATTGTTATACTTAAGTGAACTTATTCTCTTTTTTTTTTATAGAACATAAGTCTTTATTGGAATTTATAACAGGATAAACATGAAAAATAAACCATGGTACATTTTATATGGAAAAAGTGAACCCGTGCTAGAACATCTCTGGGTTTGTCTGCAGATAGTGATCTTTTTTTTTTTTTTTTTTATATGTCTCAATATTTTGGGGGCTACCCCAATTATAACAAAACCCCAAAGAAACAAAAAACAGTGTTGGCTACCTCCTCCTCCGTCACCACCACTTCCACCTACACTGCCACGGTCACCACCTCCTCAACCTCCTACTCCACATCTACCTCCTCCTCCATTTTTTATTTTTTTATGTGATTTTAAGTTATTTACCTATCCACATTTGTTTGCAGTGCACTTGTCCTACTCTTACCCCCATTTTGCTTCCTTTTGCAGCCCTCTGGCCCTTTCCAGGACTTTTTTAGAGCCATTTTAGTGCCCAAAAGTTCAGGTCACCATTGACTTCAATGGGGTTCGGGTCAAGTTCGGGGCCGAACTCAAACTTTTTCGCAAAGTTTGGCCGAACCCACCGAACCCGAACATCCAGGTGTCCACTCAACTCTAGTAGGGACAGCTCAGATAGTTTCAGTGTAGTGAGACTGTGTCAGTAATCTTTACATAAGTGTATAGCTAGAGTAGGGACTGTTCAGATAGCGTCAGTGTAGTGACATTTGAACACCGTCTATTTGATTGCGTTACTGCAAGATTAACGCCATTTACTTCTGTGTGCGTTACTGCTAGTTTAACGCCATTTGCTTCTGTGTGCGTTAGTGCCAGTTTAACCACTTCAGCCCCGGAAGGATTTCCAGCTTTAGGACCGGAGCCCTTTTTGCGATTCGGCACTGCATCGCTTTAACTGACAATTGCGCGGTCGTGCAGCGTTGTACCCAAACAAAATTTGCGTCCTCTTTTTCCCACAAATAGAGCTTTCTTTTGGTGGTATTTGATCACCGCTGCGTCATTTCTGATCGCCGCTATAAACAAAAGAAGAGCGACAATTTTGCAAAAAAACCCAAATTTCTTACTTTTTGCTAAAATACAAATCCAAAAAAATATATAAAAAAACATTTTTTTTCACCGGTTTTGGCTGATTTATATTCTTCCTCATATTTGTGATAAAAAAAATCGCAATCGGCGTTTATTGATTGGTTTGCGCAAAAGTGGTCGCGTTTACAGATGATGAGAATTCATTTTTGGGGTTTTTATTTTTTTTTTATCTTTTACTAGTAATGGCGGAGATCAGGGTTTTTTCACAGTTTTACCAGGCTGTACAGGCGACTTTATAGCGTCATGGTGATTTTTAGTGTCTAGAGGCGGTAATGATCATTTTCTATTTTTTTTTTATTTTTGGGGTTTTTACTTAAGAGTAGTAGACATTTGCGCTGGTGAAAACGCGTTTGGTTAGTTATTTGCGGCTAACGCTAAAAAAAATAGTGTTTATACTCCTTCTTATATTTAGTCGGTTTTGGCCACTTTTTTTTACAAAAAAATATATAAAAAAACCTAAACATAAAATCGTTTTTCATTCTTTAAACCCAAAAAAACGTTTTAACAGCGAGAAGAAAACAAATATCGCCGCTAGTCTTTACTGCGTCGCCACTAGTTTATGGTGGTTTTCTTTCGAGATAAACACCCTTTTTCTCCTGCGTTTAAAACAAACCCATGTTGCGACGTGCTGGCGCGTTAACAGTCAATTTCGCTACGTCACGGCTTAGCGTTTTTCCCGA